>JAPQRQ010000022.1:15191347-15211664 GCA_037367365.1 Apogon talboti | reverse complement strand
GCATCAAAACTACTTCACAGCAACTTGTCACACTGACAGAAACATGAGCTACAACATCCCACAATCTATGCTGAATCTATGCTGTAAGGAAAAAGAAAGCATGGTTCTTTCTGTTGCCCTTTGCAAAAGCACACACATTCCTGAGATCTTTCCCATACTGGACAGAAATAACCCACTTTCTTCTTTTTTTGTGTTTTACAAAAAGTCTCTGTTTTGTCAGTCCTTCAGTACCTTAAACACATGTCCAAAGCCTGAGTTCAGCTCAATTAAAATGGCAATAAAACTGTGGATAGGGACTGGGGAGAAATGCTGAGGGTGGAAATCAGTTACGCTGACATGCGGGACATGCAGCTGCCTAGTAATTTTTCAGGAGACAGGAGGTGTAAGAGCGGCTACTCACTGGCTTGCATCAGCTGTCCCTGACGTCCAAACACCTGGGAGAAGGTGGCATGGCTGCAGGTGAGTGTGTCCTCCATGGCTGTCCTGCTGGCACACGCTGAGGAGAAATGAACGTAGAGGGGGGGGGGCTGAGGGAAGGTCAGCAACACTGCGTCATATCAAGATGTAATAAAGAGGAGAGGGGAAAGACAGAAGGAAGAGGGAGGCTTGCCTTCACTTGTAGAAGCTGGTGTGTGATGTCTGGTGATGATTGCCCTCCTCTGGACCCCGTCCTGCTGCTGCTGCTGCTGATGCTGATGCTGTTACTGCTACTGCTGCTGCTGCTGCTGAGGAGCAAAATACAGCCCCTCGCTGCTCACTCCAGAACTGCTCGCTGCACTGATAATGGGAGGGGGTGTGCCTGCCTGCTTGTCAGCATGTAAGTGTGTGCGCAAGAGAGAAAGTTCTCTGAATGTGCGCCAGTGAGAGCATTTTGTGTGAGGGAAAGTAACAGAGGGTGGTAGAGCAGGTAGCAGAGCTGTAGGCACACTTGCTCTGCCAGCACTCTGATCTTGTGCTTCGTCTGTACAAGCTGACAGTCCTCTGCGGCTCCAGACAGGCTGGGTTGAAGAGAAGAGCAAAGAAGAGGGGAGCCAAAGGGGAGAGCGCGCTATCTACATCAGGTAAAAGTCAATCCTCCCTCCCCCTCTGTGCTTTCATTGCGAGTAGACGGCAGTGTCTGTCCTCTGGGCACAGGACGGGACTGTTGTTTTCTGATCTGTGCGAGTATGCCCCCTTTTCTCTCCTCCCTCTCCCTCCTCCCTTTTCTACAGCCCTCATTTGCTGTGCCTCAGCAGTAACATCTCTCTCTCTCTCTCTCTCTTGCTCTCTCTCACATCCCTTTACTCTCTCCACCCCACCCCATGCAAATCCCCTCGATCCATCTTAAAGCCCAGGCCGCTGCTGGGAAACAGATTCTAGCAAACTCAAGTGCTTCATCTTCCCCCAGTGCCATGAAAAAAAAAAAAAAAGGAGGATGAGAAAGTGGAGAGGTTGTATAAAGAAGTGAAAAGTAGGGCTGGTGCAGCTGGTGGTTCCTACAGGCTTCATCTTGAAAAGGAATTGTAGAAAAGTGCTGAGTATAAAATAAAAATTAGCTCATACTTGACTGGAAAATAACTTCATCAAATCCAGCTTGTTGGGCGATGTAGTGCAAGAGCTCTGGTGAAGCAAAGCACAGTAAAAAATGTAAACATCCTCTTCACACAGCGGCAGAAAGGTGCATTAAGGTTCTGGAATAAAAAATGAACGGTGATATTAGATCAAATTTGCGTGATATATGATCTTAACATACCCTCGGAGGCATGGTTTAGCTGTATTGTACCCATTGTGCTGTGGTTGGCATGGAGACCTCCACCGCAGACAAGAGTGTGACACAGTTCTTTCAACACATTGTGGCACTCGGGCCATTGCACTGTCCAAGCCTCTCTGCAGCACGTCAACATGCTTTTGCATTTAACAGTCAATTTCCTACCAAGGAAAACAAAAAAGAACTTGGCCAGGAAACCCATTGTCACGGAGCCATCTCTAACACCCCTGCTCTGCAAAGTGAGAACACCGGGGACCTGACCACAGCACTCACATCCTCACATCACATCCTCCTGTTTTGAAAGGAAACGGCAGGACACTCAATGGACGCCAGGAGCTGAGGACAAGGCCCAGCTAGTGGCTTGACTCGAGCAGGTGGCTCTGCAGACGAAAAGATAAACAAAAAGCTGCATTTAAAGCATAAAAAGCAAGTAACCGGCAAAAGTGTGTTTGTGCCGGAGCAGGTTAAGTCTGTTGGAACCTGTAAAGTCACCTGCTGCATGAAGACTCCAGCGAGATCTGTAAAAATGCTAATGTCAATCTGAACACTGGCATTTCACAAACAATAAGAAGGCACGATTTCACTTTCAAGTCTGTCAGATGAATGCCCACCAGAATAAATCTCTCCTCCATCTTCATCAGCTTTAATGTCATTCCCTTTGAACAGGAAGTCAGGGCATACTGAGCTTTTTAAGGAGGCTGTATATTGTCATGTATGAGCAGCTGCCGTTCCTTCCCACTCTGTCGCCTGTCACTGGCAGTAATTCCTCCCCAGAAGACAAATAAACATATAGTTTAGTACAACATAATCAGGGTTCCTTATATTTAATCTGAGCCTTTGTTTGGATAAAGAAAAGCTGAGCTGAAAGACTTCAAAGTAAATTTTCAATGCTTATATCAAGTTATGTGGTTGATTTTACTATATTGGTTGTTACTTTAGTTGTATTTTTTTTTTTTTACAATTGTTATTATTTATTTTTCTTTTTTTCTCCTTGTAGGGTGGGATGATTTGTTTGTTATTGTTTTGATGAAGTTATGATTGACTATGTACTTGCAGCTTAGAATAATGTCAGGAGGTTGAAATATTGAATATGATTTAGTTGGAAGGGGTGGGATTAAAAATGTGTTTACTTGCTCCCACTCCTTTTCAGATGCGTAAATGATACTAACGATATTTCTTTTGTGTGTGTGTGTGTGTGTGTGTGTGTGTGTGTGTATGTATATATATATATATATATATATATATATATATGGGGTTGTCTTATGTTGACAATTTGCCTTTGTTGATTGTTATATTGTGTTTTATACGTTTGAAATAAAACATTCAGTCATTCATATTTGATAGAGTTCATATACTCCATCACAGATCTCAGGTTTTTTATTTTTTTATATAAAGATACGTGTCTAGCACCGATTCCATGTGGTAATTGAATAGCAATCCCCTCAAGCAACCTCAGTGCTCTTTTATGTCTTAAATCTGCCTCTCTCTGGTGTATCATAGTTTATTTCGTCAGGCCTAGGCACAGAGCTGCATGGAATTGCATTTTTATGAATAGGGCTGAAGCACTGTACACAGCAATCAGGAGAGAGTGCAGTGATATTTCACCCTGACAGCATGAGTATGGTGCAGCACTCTCCAAGTGCCCACCACCAACACACACACACACACACACACAGAGCACAGCACCCATAAACTACATCCACCCATAAACTATACCATCATGGCACTGGAGCAAATAAACATGCCTCCCTGTCCAGCTGAATAAAGAAAAATCTGGCCTGCAGATCAAATCCAACATACAGATTGGATTATTTCATAACTCCATTCATCAACATGATGACCCATGTATCATGCAAAGATCAACCCTTTAAGATGTAGTACTTTGAGAAGTTTGTTTGTAACGCTTGTCGTGCCGTTATACGCTCCGTTACATCGGTCACACATGGCTTCATTGGCTATTAATGTAGGTGAGCGTGACAGATGAGGTCTGGACAAAAATAATCTCAGCAGATGCTCATGGGCCAGATGAGACCTTGAAACGTATTCATGAGGACGCACACGTATCATCAGAGATACAAAGATCTGTTGGTCCACAGCAGGGCTAATAATCCACTTTCAATTCACACATAAGTGGCCCAGTGAAAGTGTGCATATACCACAGAGCAGCCTTTCATTATGTGTCTGACATCAGTCCTACTGTGATCTACAAACTCCATTAATGAGTGACCTTACACATGGTGGTGGCCATGTGTAACCATCAAAAACTGATACAACAAAGCAATTAAGCTACATTACAGTCAGTGTTCAGTAGTTCCAGAGATAACTGGGGTTATTTGAGTTTTGTTCATGGGTTATTCTACAGAAAAGGTGGAATCTGGGTGATACAAATCTGCTGAAATGCATTCCTTTTTACACCCCTAAAACATCTTTAAAAGCAATAATTAACTTCTTAGCTTCATGAATCCACAGCAAGTAGAGTTTAAAGTATTTTTTATTATTTTTATGCATTTAATTGAAGAATTAGTGTGGCGTTTTTGTCATTGGTGTTACCTGTAATGTAAGCAATATTAAATGTTTTTAAAAATATGATAGTCTGAATATTTAGTTAAAGGCAGATTAGTGAAATGATAAGACCATGAAGCATATTTATTTTATTTTTTTGATAATATTGCACATTTAAACAACCTTTGTAGGAACACATTTGATTTGCAGCATAGTTTTGTTTTCTGTCAAAACAACAAAGGATAGACAAACAACATGTTTGATAGTAACTCAACAGTATCAAATAATGATTATATCATGAATCAACAAACAAATAATTGCTAGAAAGTTTTTAAAAATACTTATAATAAAAACAAGTAGTAACACCAGTGACGCAATATAACACCAATGACTTCACAGCAAGACATTCTCCATCTAACTTCAATTTATGTTTTAAACAATTAATCAAAAATGCCATGTAACTCAATAACAACATTTAGAAGATTAAAAGATTTATGAAGCTCATTTATATAGGAATGTCACAGGTGTTACCAGGAAGAAGAGTAACACTAGTGACAATTTGGGAATAAAACTACAATTTGAACAAAATGGCTGTCGTGTGTCAGACCAGGTCTTCAGTCAATATTAAAATTATTTAACTCTTCAGTGTAGTACATTTACAAATTTTCACCCCTGGGGCCATGGCATGGTTAACACAAATGACAGACTTTAAAGCTTTGCGTAAAATTCTAAGATAAAATGACATTTAAAACAAAGTAAGATGTATCTGACTTACCTTATGCCTGTGTCCACTGCAATTCCTAAAATGACCTCTTGATCCAGGAAGAACTTCAAGGTCAGTTCATTACTTCAAAATAAAATTGTTTTGTGTAGCAGCACCAATGATACAACTTTGGGTGACTGATATTTGACATCAATAATTTCTTTACAACAATGATAATTTCTTTACTATATCAGTGTTGTATTCAGTGTATATAATGTTACATAAATGTGAAAATTCCTTGAACTTGGCATTTTAAATGAATTGCCATTTTATTTATTTTTTATTTATTTATTCTATTTGTATCATTGCAATGACAGTCTTTATTTATTAAACATATATAATGAATGTGATTATTAGGTCAACTTAAAATATTTTGGTATCTGTAAAAGTAAGTGACAGCACTTCCACCATTTTTGTAGAATGGCCTTCATAACACTTCAGATATCCGTCTTTTTAATAACTACTGCAATTGACTCCTTTAATTTTCTGTTGCAAAGCTCTGAAAAGCAATAAATGTATGAAAAAACCAAACCCACAGTTCCTCATGAACCACACAGACCGAGGTAAGAATATAAGGTGTTGTATGACTCACATATCTACTTCTCTGACAAATGTGATGTGTCCCAAAATACATATCTCACCACCATGACCAAGCTGATGATGGTCACGGCCCCTCAGAGCCACCGGCTGACCTGCAGAGTAAACACAGAAACTTACATCCAAATACAAGTCCTGTTCTCTAACTCATAAAGTTGAGCCTAAAATTTGTTTTTCATGAACGGAAACACTGACAGGTTGTAAATGGAGAAGGCAATCAGCAAATGTAATCTGCACTACTTTATTGCAGCTGCAACAGCAGGGACATCTTATTAAAAAATGACTCTGAAGAAAACAAAGCCTGGTAAATATCAAGTTCAATTATGAATACATCGCATTTTCTGTCAGTATCAACAATATATATATATTTTTTAAAGTAGCAGTAAAACATAATATTGCACTAACACACTGCTATTTAATCATTTCTGTATTTCTATCCTATCTCTTCACACTAAAATTTATTGGAGATGCAATGAAAGCAAACTGTACACAAATTGAAAAAAAAAAAAGTTTTATTATGTCAATTACAGCAATGTTTTACTTGAGGTCATTAGGGATTTTTGTCTTTGTTCATCCTTAAATGCATAATCTTGATGCTGGAAGGCAGAACACAATGTTTTCTCAAGTAAATATAAATTATCTTCAAATCATATTGTTCAATTTACTTTCCCATAACATGCTACGAGCGTTTAGTTAGCATTAGCACTGCATGTGAGTCTGCTGTCTCAGTGGTACAATTGGAAACGGTCAAGAGCGTAAAAGTGGGCTGAACACTGGAGAGACTACAAACTAAAAATAGGAAGCTTTTCATTGGTGGGGACTTAATGACATTTTCATCATGCGCAGTCTCACCAAACATATCGCCTCGCTCAAACAAAGATGACTTTGTCTTCAGATTAAAAACATTTCTGTTACATCACTGTAGCACGGCTGTCGAGAGAGAAATGACACTGAAACAACAAATCCACTTATAACAAAAAATACTGCTGCATTTAAGGATTTAAGTCATTATCACGCCGTTTGGCATGTCGAACTTGGTCTGTTAGAAATTTTCATGTGTCAAATTGCTTTACAGAGGCAATCAATTTAAAAGCTTTGCTGGCAGAAAAGGCTACAAGTAGTTTTTGTAGATAGATGATGTGCACAAATTCGGTGCAAATTACCAGTGTCTGCTAAGTGCAACAGACCTGAATACATTCCATTATTCACTGTTTAATGAAGCCAATCTCACTGATCCAGCTAGAAATTTTGGCAGTTTGTTTTAAGGTGCTGTAAAAACACTGGGCTGTGAGTGATATTAAAATTTCTTGTCGAGACGGACATCGCTTTAATGAGACTATGACAGGATTCCCAGCATTTCACGACTGGAGTTATCTGCTAGTGTCGTCAGATAAACAATAACGTATGAGGAAGCAAGTAAAAACGTGAGACAAAATTGAGATTTAGACCAAAGAAATAGCTATTATCAAGCCACACATCCAACCATTACCATACACATACTTACCACACACACATGTACAGTGTTCCTGAGGACCAATTACTGCAGTAAACAACTGCCATTTTCATATTTGTTTCCCAAACAAAATAAGCCAATAACATATATTCAACAATATAATGACTACAGAAACGGAAATCAAACATACTTTTCAAATCAATGTACAAATCGAAGTAGGCGCCCGTTGGGAGAGACATGGAAATCGGCTTGATCTAGTTTACACTCTATTCTGCACATGCATTAAGAGAGACTGGAGAGATCCAAAAATCTAAACAATCAAATGGGGAAAAATACAGAACAAAAGAATAAGCGTGTTTCCCTAACCCTAACTAATACATGATTGCCATTTGCAATAGATCAGCTTTCAAACATAACGGAGCCCTAATGTTACTGTTTTGGGTCAAGTAATGACACACATTGTATATATTAACTCATTGTCATTTACAGATTCTTTTTCCTTTTTTTTTTTTTTGCAAGGCTGGCTAAAAATCGAGGCTCAGTTCGATTCATAACGTCGATGGAAGATAAAGAGCGTTCCCTCCTTAAATCCAGCAAGGCATTTGAGATAAGCAGACTTCACTTGGTTTAAGTGAATGAGCCCAATGCAAAAGTCAACCTCAGTGCTGTCAGTGCCTAGATCAGTCCAGAGCGTTGTCTGAGAGGTGAGTGCCGCACTCTCAGCTACACCTCTACAATGTCCACATGGCTCACTTCATCAGCACCTCCTGAAACACACATAGTAAGAAAAGTTAAACATCAACCTCTGCCATCCTAAAATAACATGACAGCACATTAGTGATGAACAGGAAGATAATAACAATAATAATAATAATAATAATAATAATAATAAGTATTTAAGCACTCAAACAAGTGTATAATTTATGCCACTATGGGGTCTCTCAGTCAAAGCAACAAATAAAAAGCATGGTTTGATAACACTGTCAAACAGAATGGGTTCATTGGATTAGATGTCACCAAAATTAAATCTATCTGTGTGACTCAGGCAGACAATGTGAATACACACAGGGTCGTGTATTAAAAGGGGTTATACATAGTATTTCAACTTTCCAATATTAAAAAATGGTCTAAAATTATCATTAGACACCTCAAAGACACCATTGACTGTAGAGATATGTTCATACAGATAGGTTCCACTAGAGGGAGTAGTGAGTCACTGCCTAATTAATGTCATAGGTGCTTTGATCAAAGCATCAGGAAATGAAGATATAGGATGAGAATCACCAAGAAACAACTATTAGAGTCAAAGAACGGGACAAAGTGATAAAAGCTAGAACCATGGTTGTTTTCACCATTGGACACAACTTTAAATGAAAATGGAGTTTGATACTGAAATCACAGTATTTCTTCTACGAGTGAGTCTGAGTATGAAGCTAATGAAGGTATAAAGTTATTATGTGATGTTATTATCTCTGCTAAGTTGACAGTTTGATGATCCATGGTTCAGTCTAAACTGTTACAGTTCTGAACTTGTTTGGACGATTCTAAACAGATTTTTAGTGCAGTTATTGACAGCACAAGCCAAACAGAAAATGGAGGTGATTCATGGTTTTCCTGTGGCTGTTTTCTATCTAAAAACAGAACTACACGAACACTGCTATAATGTTAACTATCAATCAGTGCATCACATGAACATTATAAGACACAGCTGGTTATTTTGACAGATGATCTTTTGTTTGTATGGTGACATGACTTCCCCCTGCTGTTGAGAGAATGGGATATCAATATTACATAGAACCCCTTTAAAGAATCACCTTTGTGACACATACTCACATTGGCACTTTTTTTCAAATGAAAAATACACATGTAATGTTAGTAAAATGACTCCACTGAGAGGTGACCAAATACAGTAAAAGGACAGCTGCATTCAATACAATTGTGTGTTTCTCTGAATTTTAACACTGTTGGAAACATTCAATACAAATACATGTCAAAATATAAAGACCTCTTCATTTTTATATATTTTAATGTGGGAATGCTACATATTATAGTGTTAAGGTATTTGAATATTAATCAAGTCATTAGTTTTTGTAATATAATAAACTGTTACAACTATTAATACATTATGATATTTCAAAAAGTCACTTTTACTTCTAAAACACTGCAGAGGTTGTTCTCTGGCATTTAACACACCAAACAATTAAGCAAGAAAGAAAAATTAGCAAAATAATAAATTAAAAGAGCAGCACAGAATTCGACAAACATAGGACATGTGTCACTCTTTTGCTCATTAATTAAAAACCAATCCGTGTAGAGTCTAAGTCACAAACACACACAGAACAACATCATACCTGAGTCTCTTTTGGTTCCTGATGTGGTGGTTCATCAGTCTGTACTTCAGCAGAGGGAGCTGCGTTGGCCATCTGTAAGCTCCTGGTGACTGGGCCACCCACTCTCTCTCTTGTCCGAAGAGAGAAGCGCTCCTCTTTTTTCGGCTGTTGTGGTTGTGGTGTTTTGGCCTCTGCTAATCTCTTGGGTGCTGCCTCCTTGCCCATGCGCTGCATTCTCATGGCTGGTCTTTGTGCAGTGTCACTGGGAGTGTCTGGGTCTGATGGGGTGGGAGGTAGAGACTGAACCTGGCCCTTCTTTGTTTTTTTGCTTACAGACGCCGGTGCCGGGAACGAGGCGGGCCGCTTCATTCGACCCGGCGTAGCAGCAGTTTTTCCTTTGCTGGTCTGGGAGGGCTCAGGGTCTGCAGCACCGGAGCTACGAGCTCGGGTCTTTCCAAGGCGTTTGGCCTCTGGCTCTGTCTGCGGTGTTTCACAGTCTGAAGCTTTCCTCCTTAGATTCATGTTTTTATCAACCACAGACACTGTTTCTTTTTTCACCTCTAAAAGACCTTTTTTGCCCTTTTTCACAACAGGCTTCATGGGACAGCTGATCGCCATATGTTTATTGAGGCTTGCAGGATAGGTAAACTCACGACTGCAGTGGGGGCAGACATTAGAGTCCTGCTCTGTTTCAACTTTAACCGTAGTCTTCTTTACAGCTGTGGTAGTTTTATTTTTGTGAGAAATTGCCTTCTGCACTAGCTGGTTTTTCTTCTTACTTAGGGCACTCATTTTTGTTTTACCAGTATCAAGATTAAAGTTAAGTCTCTTTGGCTGACCCATTCTACGGAAAGGACTCAGGCCTGCAACAGCTGCTGTGGGTGACACAACTCCATTGGGACACTTGACTATTTGTTTGAGGGGGATGGGGTTTTTCTTGGGAGTGTAACGCTTCTTATCACTCGCATTGGCACAGGCCAAAATGTGTTTGTGCAGTTCAGGCATGTTGTCAAAGCTGTTGCCACACTTGGTGCAGCGAATGGCAGTGCTGAACGTTTGTGGGATGTTGTGGGTGGTGAAGTTAGTAGCTGATGCCACAGAGCCCGCATGAGAACGGCTGTGATAGGGAAATGGGGGCGGTTTAAAACTGGGGTAGTGTTGATTAAGGCCGAGGCGGACATCCGGCCCTTTAGGCTTCCCTCCCTCTGATGCCATGATCTTTATTGTAGTGTACAGCTCCTCATTAGGGTCTTCTGCCCCCTCCTCATCATGATTCCCATTAACATCGGACTCTTCTTTTTCTAAGTCATCACTACGTACAGCAGTTTCATCAGAAGTATCTGGTGCTGGTGTTGGGGGACTGCTTTCATCTTTGGCTCTGGCTGGATCTGTGTAGTTTTGTGGCCTAAGTTTGCCACTTTCTACAGTTGTGTGTGAACACGTCTCGTTAGGATGCAGATCTTGCTGGTGCTGTTCGAGGTTACAGAGAAATGCAAACTCCTTAGAACAAACAGAGCATACAAAGATCCTGCCCACCCCATGCAGGGTCGTCCGGTGAGCGAGCAGGGCTGGAGAGTCAGCAAAGAGCTGCACACAGAACTCACACTTGTAGGGCCAATCCACAGCGTGATCTATGATGTGTCCACTGAGCTCTTTGATGGAATTAAATGGCTCTTCACAGACATTACACACAAAAGTCTTGCAGTATGTCGAGTCATTTTCCTCAAGGGGTTTCTCTGAAGCAGGCTGATGTGAAGAGTCGGCAACATCCTGAGGGGCATAATTTGAAACTGGCAACTCATCAAGGCCGTTAAGGGGCTCCTCTTTTACCTTAATCTGAAGGGTGGTTGCAACCTGTGATGGGGACGGGCTGTGTGATATAAGGGGAGGAGGGGGAGATGTTGAAGGAGATGAGGATTCTGCCTGGGATGAGAGAGCTGCACTGTCAGAGCTGAGGGATTTCTCAGCAACTGAATCATGGTTTTGTTTCAATTTACCATTTAGCAGATCACTGCAAGTCATAGTCTTAGCTACATTATCATCTGTACTGTGTTGATCTACTGATAAAGGCTCTGGTGAGCTTGGGGTCACTGAGTGATTAAAGGAATCTTGAGGTTGAGGGCTAGGGGAGTCCAGTGGCTCACAGACATTGTCCTCCTCCTCGTTTTTGCTTTCTTCAGCTGACAAGACCTCCTCTGAGTCTGACAGCAACTTAGGTTCAACTGATCTTGGAGACATTTTTGGTGAGAGGACAGGAAGAGGTCTCACTGTCGAGGAATCTGAAGGCTGAGAAAGAGGAGAGCTAGGCATAGCTGGTGGGGAGGGTATTGTAGGTAGTACAGGGGGAGGAGGGGTTGGGGACGTCACGCTAGAGGTACCAGGGGAAGAGGGGTTCATGGTGACAGGGGTCAAAGACGGTGGAGACGGGTGGGCAGACTCTGAAACATTTGGAGAGCGAGACTGAAAAGAACTCATGTTTACTAAGGCAGAGGGGCTCTCTTCAGCGGCCAAGGGTAGACCAACATACTCATTCATTAGCACCTTTTCAAGCATGCTGGTGTTAGGCTTCCTCTTTTTTATCAGTGGCTGAGGTCCTGGACTTCCCTTTAAGTCGGGTTCGACAGTGCTCTTCCGATGCAAGCTTAAATCAAGAGCCGAATCCCCAAGCATCTTGTTCAAAGTGTCACTTCTTCTGCTGACAGAGCTCGACAAGTCCAAGGGCTGCTGATTACAGGCATTTCCTCCGCTACTAGATGAGGCCTGGCCATGCAGGTTATTTTCAGATGGGCTGTGGGAGCCACCATCATCTTTTTCCAGCAGGCTACCAGAAGGTGGTGCACTCTGGCTTTCCAGTTTTGGCACCTTAAGGGTGTATGAGCTTGCCACCTCAGTTTTGCAGCTCTCCACTTTACATGCAGGACTGAGCTGTGGCGATGACGGAGGAGAAGCTGTTCTTCTTTTAAACCTGCTGGGAGCTGCCTGCAGTGGTGAGAGTGACAGCGGGGAAGCCAGTCTATGGCTTTCTGTTACAAGAGTGATGGATGATTTCTGAACATCTTGTGTTTGAAGAAGCTGTTTGAGCTTAGGTGAGAGATAAACAGTTTTTTCTCGCTGAAATGCCGATGTATCTGTAGCTTGCTGGAACAGTCCTCCTACTAACAGGTTAGATGAGGAAGATGTAGAAGGTGATGATGACGATGATGAGGAGGTTGTCAAAGATGGCGTTTCTGTTTCTACTTTAAGGTTGGGAACAAGCGGGGGTGTGGATGTCCTCCTTTTTGACACTGGCTGGCCTATGTTGGAGACCTGCTTTGTTGTACTCGTTCTCTGCTCCACCTTTATCGCCTGACTGATCTGGTTGGGGCTGATTATAACTGTGTCGAGACCAAACAGAGCAGCAGATCTGGAGTCTACCTCAATCACCTCACAGCTGCTCACTGAACTGGTTGACACGATTTTGCCATCAATGTAGAAGCTCAGATTCTCAGAGATGTTTTTGGATATGTCAACTGCATAATCATCCCTGTCAGCCTCATCTTCTGTGTCTGCACTGGGCACATAGACAGGAGGAGGGCTGGTGCTGGGGGACTCATCAGGCGGCTGTTGCTGCGCCTCTTGCAGCAGCATACCTTTCCTACGAACTCCCTTTGGTAACAAGTGGCGTTCATGTATTCTGCGTTGGTGTCGGCGCATATTGGTGTGTGTACCAAATGCTTTATTACAGTACTTGCAAGGATGGAGTTCTTTTGACTCTCCATTTTCATCCATTAGAAAGGGACGGTCTGTATGAGGTCCCAACTCCTTTCTCTGCATTTCAGAGTTGTGCAGAGTTCCCCCTGTAAACTGGGACCCTATGGCTATATAGTGACTGGTTGGACTTGTACAATCAGGACTTGAAGCATCAGTGTTTGCCACAGGGCTGAGTAGACCGGCAGCTCCGGCCAGGGAGCCAGGCCTTTTCTTTAGCCCATTTTCATGTCTTCTTTCATGACGACGACGCCCAACCTGTGAGCCGAAGGATTTACTGCAGTACCTACACTTGAACAGCTGCGTTTGCTGGTTGGTGATGGCATGAATGTGTATATGACGCTCCAAACCCTGCCTGGTGGAAAAATGCCGTTCACAGTGCTGACAGGGAAACGAGTCTGCTTGGGGATCACCTTCAGTGTCCCCATCAGGGTCAGGATCCAGGTCAGGATCGATCTCTGGCTTTTGCCCTGGAAGTGAAGACTCTGATTTGAACTGCAAAGGTTGGGTTTCTTCATTAGGCTTTGAGTTTTTCACAGATTCTACTGCAGGTGAACGCTGAAGAGTTTGCTGCTGTAATTCATTTCGATCCTCTAATTCGTCAACATCCTCCTCCTCTTCTTCCTCTTCCTCTTCTTCCTCCTGCCCATTTCCCGTGTCAGTCATTACATCTGAAATGTCCTGTGCTTCTCTTGGGTCACTGCTTTCCATGGAATGAGCTTCCTGAATTTCCTTTGAGGCCCTCTTGTCCTCCTCATTCAGACCTGTAAGATATTTGTAAGAAACATCACATTTACTCAAAATAGACAGAATTCAAGTACATTTTCTTACAAAACTACCATTAAATTTCCTGAACAAATGTACTGATTAACTATCTTGATAAGTAATTTACCTTCTTCCCCATCCCACATCTCCTTGATAGTAAGTTTGGTTGCACTTGTTTTCTTGAATCCACCCAAACCAGCCTGTCTGGCTCTCTCAAGAAGCTTTCTTCTGGCTGCAAGTCAAACATACACATCACTTTGCATCAGACTTGAAGAACAAACAGGTTTACAAATCACAAAAGCACAAAAATAGGCCATAGTATAAAAGGCCTGCCACAGAATCAGATTTAACATTTTAAGAAAGTATTAAATCTTTAAGAGTGTGGTGTAAACAAATGGAAAGACTTCACTGCATGTTGAAACCAAAAGCATTTCTCAATTACACTCCAATACAGTGATTACTGCTTAAATACCAATTTCATAAAGCAAGTTACAAACAAAACTTATGTCAACTTGATCAACAGGCATGCCTCTTTGTTTATTCCCGTGTTAATCAGACCTTAAATTCAACATTTATTTTCACCTCATGTGCTGAACATCCTGTGCTAAATGAGGTAGGTTTGCACACCACATGGATGTTTAACACAAAACGAATTAAGACAACAAGCAAGTACCTGCTTTTACATAAAATTCAATTGCATTTACTTACTATACAGCAAATTCACTTTTTATTCTGAGTTGATGCTCCTAATCACCAGCAATCAGAATAAAACAACAGATAAAGAAGATCACTACATGCCATGCTATATTTTACATGACACTATTTTGAGTTTCTAAGCCTGTGGCTCAAGAGGCTTCCCTGGCACCTCGTCATCAATGGAGTGTGTCAACAAGGTCATCTGACCTGGCCTACAAAGCCTAATTCATACCAGGGAAACACACACTGCAGGTTCGTCATTTGACTAACAGTCTGTGCAACTACTTACGCAGCTCTTTAAATGTGTATAAATTAACTGTACAGGTATATTTTTTTTACCTGCCCATCCTTTTTTAATATCATTAGCATCAAGCAGTGAATACTCAGTACACTACGTATAGGCTACATCAGCTTTTTACACAGTGATGGTTAATGAATAAGATGGGGAAAAGCCAGAGAAGGACTGTAACTTCATCTATGTTCACTTGAGATAAGTACAATACAGAGCTGCCAAAAGCCACTGTGTTCTGCAGTAGGGAGACGTCAGCTCTTTAGGTTAGACTGACATCCACTAACGTTCCTTCTCACAGGAAATAAAGAGAGGCCCCTTTTATCAACAAACTCTTTAAACTTGGGACAGCATAACTAAGAACAACCTTGCTGCACAGAGCCTACAAATCTGATTTTCTACTGTATTATGCAGAAATATCAAGCTTCAGCTACGTGTGATGCCTGTGCAATTCCATTAAATAAGAAAGAATCAAATATCACTTTTGCATCCATCAAGTCGCATCAATAAAATGGATTATATTCTGGAAAATCTGATTTTATAGCATAGCCAACAGCATATTCCAGCACACATCCTCCACAGTACCCCTTCATTTCCATATTAAGGATGTATTTAAATCTTAAAAACAAACTAGATATCTTAATGTATTTATAATCAACATCCCTTTCTCTTAGTAGTGGCGTATTGAATTACACACACGATAAAGCTGCTTTTCAAGGAAACAATATGTCCAAAGTTCATGCACGGAAACTACAAAATAGGCTTATATGCAGGTTAATCCCACCATTTATTACAGTTATTATTATTATATTACGTCTAACCATTTTCAAAACATACTGGATCTTTATGAAAGTGTGTCTCTATTGAATATTTTTGTTTTAGTTTGATAGGTAAAGTCATCAAATTTAAATGCTTTCGGGCTAAGACAGCGCCTCCCTATTAACATCTATACCGCCGTAATACATGTGTATTTATAAATGCATATCGATATAAGCAGTTTTTGGGGGTATTTGTTATCCAGACAGTTTGCCATCTGCTCCTGTACACCGAGATGTCCGTGCGTTCACACTTAGCCGTTTAGCCTCATGCTAGTCTGCAACACCAAGTCTGATAACTCGATGAACTGGTTCTTCAGAAACCAAAACGACAAGGATGTAAATATACACCACGATATAAAGCAGCTAATAGTATATTTTCGCCTGTTACGCCAGGTATAGGTTAGAATTAGCCGGCAGTTGTGGGAGGCAGCTGGCTAGTTAGCTAACCTGCTAGGCCATCATCAAGTAAAGAGGCTCGCCGATGGATGGCTTTCATGCTTTGGGAACTCAAGGAAGGTCACATCCTCGACAACGTCAGGAGCCAGAGGAGGAGGAAAAGCTGGCTAAAAAGTTGTCCTTGCGTCCGTTTAGAGGCTACATCGAGTATTATGTGGAAAACAGGCTTATCGGTGTATTTTCGGTGCTAAATACGCCCGCAGCGACGACTTCCATGTCGGGTAGGAAAGTAGAGAAAAGCCCCACACATCGTAACATTAGCAACACTAGCCTTCCTTCATTCGCTAGCTAGCTCGGTACTACAACTTCGACTCAGCTGCAAAGAAAGCAATCTGCGGCTAACCCAACACTGAGTCCCCCCCACCCGGCATCCGAGGAGAGCCCAGAAATCGAGCAGAAATGTCATGTTAAAGTGTGGAAACAGGCCTCACCTCGCTTCGCCCTGGGTGAATTTTTCCTGCTCAGACTGCTGGCTCTTTCTTCCTCCAGTGCAGCTGTTATCTCAGGGTTGTCTTCCACACTGTACCACACCAGCAGCTCCTCTCCCGGCCCGATAGGCTGCAACAATGAGAGATGAGGTCGGCCACCAATCACAGCCCGCTTTGCTGAGAGGCAAGGGCGATATTTGGGCCACTGTGCATCTAATCTGTCTTGGGGGGTATGGAATTTGACAGTGTTTTTACTATAGTCTGCAGCAGCCTGCACAATAGACTATGGGTTATTTTTAGTTTCACATTCACTGGAACAAGGGATGTAGGTGCTAAAGCTGCATAACTTTTCCATCACAGGCTACGTTCACACTGCAGGTAAAAGTGTCCCCAATCTGCCTTTTTTTGCCCATATGTGACCCACGTCAGATTTTTTTTTTTCATGAGTCTGAATAGCACAAATCAGACCCAGGCCTCTTTTATATGTGGTCCTGAATCAGATACAAATCTGATGTTTTGCAGTGTGACTTCAATGTGACCAGACTTTTACTTTTTACGCATTATCATGCAACATAACCTATTATCTCAGATTTTCCTCATATCATATAGTCCTACATCTGCGCTTTACAACACATTGATGCCACTATACCCAAAGTGCATTCCTCAGATACCCTTAAAAATTTGCAGGAAGTAGCTTTGTTGATCTCCAGTGACCCAGGCCTCTGTCACGTGTGGTCATAAATCGGGTACATATTTGATTCTGTAATGTGGCTTCAGTCTAAGCGGCAAAGTTGAATTTCAACAGACTTTTACGTCACTGAAATGTGATCACATTATTATTATTATCTCTGTTATCATACAGTCCTATATCTGCGCTGGAGGTGGTGAGACCTGACAAGCTCCACTTTGACTTAATTATATTTACTCATTTCCATAAACAAAGTGTGCTGCATGCCACATCTTCTCCACATGCAGGTCATTGTTCGCATATTAATTTTTAAATTGTAATGTGAATAACGACAACAAAAATAGGATTTCATAAAAAAAAAAAACATAATTGAGCATTGAGACCTACAGTGTGAGTGTAGCCTTAGTTTGTGCTTAGCTTTCATGCAACTCAAACAAAACTAAACACCTTCACCATGTACTTTAACATGTAATTAATCCACAGAGGAAAAGTATTCCAGGAGTGCAGGACACATTTTCTACTGAGGTTTATAACTACATATGTATAAATAAATGGAAGGAGGCTGACCATCAATCCACACACAGCCATATCTAGGTTACTATGCATCTATTCTGTTAACCAACCTTGGTCAATATCAATATTTGTGAACCGTCACCATTGATTTACTTTATTTTCTACATCCATTTCACTTTTTTCTAGTCCAGTTTTAACCCTCTGCATTTCATGCTATGTGTTATGTTACTTTTTATTCAAAAAGGATGTCTCAGGGCTCAAGTCTCCACAGAAAAAACTTTTCATCTACAACATTTCTCGACTAAAATCAGGCGTTCTGGTTCCAAATTTGTAATCAGAAGTGTTCTAAAGTATCAGGATTTTGATTTGAGTAAAATAAGGTACGGAATTCAGAATCGGAAATGAATGCAATGCTGAGATAGACTTGTTTTTGTAGGTATACTGCATGTAGCCTGTGATTTGTTAATTTAGCAACAAATCTGGAAAACTTAACTCTAAGCAATGTCCTGAAGAAGAACCTAATACTTTTCTGTAATTTAACATTTACTTGCAGGAAAAACTGAATTAGAAAAGTGACTGGTTCCCAAATCATTAGTTCCAAAAGAGAGGTTGACAAAGGAATGGATTTTCACTCCTGTTCCATCCCAAATCTACAAAAGTTGCTTCGTCCCAGTTCAGATGCTGTGTGAAACTACATTTTATATAATTTATCATCAACATCACACCTGCACGTTTACAGAAATGTGACCTGTTGTTATGATTCCTGCTGAGATCTACCCATCCCGAAACTGAATCTCATCCCACAGCTTTGACAAAACCCTGTCGGCCTCCAGTCCAAACCTCAGCTGTGTATTAACTTTTCTCTTGTGTATATCACTGAGTTGAACATGTAAACCTGAAGCGCTCTGAGAAAGGCTCTGTGCTAAAATGCATGGGCCTTCTATTGTTACCCTAACCCTATTATTTCTATTGTGATGTGAGAAAAATAAATAAGTGACATTTGAGCGGCCCATTTGGCCTTAGGTGACTTTGACATTTGAGATGCGCTTTACATTTTTTTAATACAATAATATTAGTCTTTATATCTTTCCCACAGCATCATTCTGCAATATCCTAAAAAGTATTTGTATTATTATGACCAATGATTATTTACAACACATGGATGCTACTATATTCAAAACTTCTCCGATTTTAATCCACTTCCTGGCAGTTTTTATTCCTAAACATACTTTTTATTAATCTGAGCAATTCATCACTGTCAGTTCATAGGTCATGTTAAGCTGCATGTATGTGCCTTTAACCTACCCTTAAAACTTTGTAGTAAATAGCTTTGTTGATCTCCAACGGGAATAGATTCTGCTCTTCACTGGAGCGAGCCCAGTTCATGTAACGCAGCCAGTTTCCTTTCATGGGATCTGTGGCGTCGACACACATCCAGCCCCGCGTTGGAAAATAGACCTACCGCACACAAAACACAGATGAAGTTACTGACAATTATCTGTATTATTCTATTTTACTAGACAGGAGGTATTAGTCAGCAATAGTGTAAAAAGGTTTGTTTGTTGGTGTGTTATAGTTAGATAAGCTCTGTATTTAAGGTGTGACCGTCGAATAAGAACGCAGTTAGACTTATTTTAACTATGCAGTAAACATAGTTGTGAGTGTTTTAGGGAAAGGAGGCTGTAACATACCTCCCACATGTAAACATTACTGGTCACTTGGGACCTTTTTTTCTTCTCTCCCACAAATGGGCCAAACCTCTTGCCTTTAGGAATGACCCGAGTGGCCCAGACGCCTGAAAACATAAAGATATATTTAAAATTTTATTCTATTCTCCATCAGTAAATACAGCCTCATTCAGTATGTGTACAATTATAAAGCATGGCTCTAAAAAAGGAGCTCAAAATGTATCTAATACTGTATTTAGCTTGGCAAGTATCTGGTTAAAACATGCTTGATGATTGTGCTTTTGGGATAGATGACATTTTTAGATGTATATTATTCTTAACAGTTCATGGATTTACTGGAACATTTTTTACAGAATGTTAAAAATGAAAGAACAGTAGTAAACACTAATAAACTAAACTACATGAGTTAACCCATAAAGACCCAGCGCTACTTTTAGGTCAGTTCCCAAATGATTTATCACTATGTATTATTATATTATCTTCTGTATTTTGCATTTTTCCAGTGAAAATCAGGTATTTTCCTATATTTAATTTACTGATCATATGGATGTTCATACAAGCTCGGATTAAAGTTGAGGGTTATTATATCAAAAATACAGAAAACTGAAGAAAATGACTTTTTCAGTAAAATATATCATTAATTGAACATAAAACAAGTGTGTCCATCTACTGTCATTGATCCAACTCCATGGGTTTTACTGATGAATCAATGTTGTAGAAGATGACGCTGTTTCCACGGTAACAACGGAGCCTCTGAACGTCCAAATGGGTCATATCTGATGACCATGAAAAGATGACAAACTGCATTTTATATCAATTATTTACATGTATTGATAG
>JAPQRQ010000022.1:15153761-15176652 GCA_037367365.1 Apogon talboti | reverse complement strand
CATCAGATATGACCCATTTGGATGTTCAGAGGCTCCGTAGTTACCATGGAAACACTGTCATCTTCTACAACATTGATCCACCAGTAAAACCCATAGAGTTGGATCAATGACAGTGGATGGAGATGAGATATTTTATTGAAAAAGTCACTTTTTCTTCAGTTTTCTCTGTTTCTGATATTATAATCTTTAACTTTACTCTGAGCTTTAATGAACATCTAAACGATCAGTAAATTAAATATAGGTAAATACATGATTTTCACTTGAAAAAAGCAAATTACAGGGGATGATATTATAATAAATGGTGATAAATCACTTAAGAAAGGTTAAATATGGACAAAAATTCATTTGGGAACTGCCACAAAAGGAACACTGGGTCTTTATGGGTTAACGTCCCACTACTGTATTTGTTGAGGTCTGGTCTTTAACCTGCAAGGTGACCAGGTCCTATGGCGGGAAAATAAGGCCCTATCATCACCCCTTTGTGGTTGACATTAGATGTGAGGTGTTTCTGCTGATTTGCTGTTTTTGTTTTCTATTAAATGCAGTGCTGTGCATTATGGCCAAACATCTCCACTTCGGTCTCATCTGTTTAAAAGACGCCGTTTCACGAATCTTGTGCTTTGCTCAGATGCCAACTTAAGTAATGCTGCCATGTTCATTTTAGAAAGACGAGGAACTATGGCTTATTTAGTCTTTTTATTATTGTGGTGTCATGTCTTTAACATTTAATATACAAACTGAGGGCTTTTGTAGAGTCTAAAATGTGCCTCTTTTTCTGAGCTGCTTCTACAAGCTTTGCATGATCTGACCTTGGGGTGAATTTTCTGTGACGTCCACCCCTGAGAAGAGTGGTAACTATCTTGAATGGTTTCCAGTTGTGAATAATCTTTCTCAGTGTAGGATGATAGACTTTAGAAATGACCCTAGAGCCCTCCCCAGACTGAGCCATTGATTTTTAACCCTTTTAAGACTGCCATTATAATAGGTGTCTTCATTTTTTCTTTGTAATAAAAATGTCAGAAAATGTCTTTTTTGCCAATTCTTTTCCACCTTTGTTATCTGGAAGATCTTAACTTTCAGTATCTGGCCATTAATTATCATTATTATAAATAATAAATGCTTAACACAGTGTGTTTAAGTAAAAAAGAAAAAACAGACCTGAAGTCTTTAGCATATTTATTATCAGAAACAACTGTAAATGTCCATGACAAAACTTTTTGAAATCGCCAAAATAATCTTTCAACTATTTTACATCTGCTCAAACATGATTTTTGGTCTGGACCATTCAGTATCCATATTATGGCTTCATATTTTTTGTTACTTCCAGGCGCTTTTTTAGTCTGTGTGGAAGTCTCTGAAACAGTTCCTTTCTACTTGTAATAGAGTCTCACATTGCTGCCATAAAGTGTTGTATAGTGTTGGAAAGCTCAGAATCTCAGCTTTCCGATGCCATTTGAATTTTGTGGATAGCGCAAACAATTCAGGAGTTACAGTAATTTTTTGCTGTAAAGTGAAAAATGTATGGCCGGACAGATTGCCATTGTTAAAAGGTTAAAGCTCATGGCTTGTCTCTCCTTCTTGGCGTTGTGTTAACACACACCTGAATGCCTCAGACCAGCAAACTGATAAAACTTTCATAGAGGTGGTCACCATTGTTGATGATCAATAAATCAAGGGCATTTCCTCAGCTGCACTTGGCTGCTACTGACCCTCTTAATTCCTATGTATTTAATTTTTCATACATTGCCTCTCCATTTGGACCCTTTTGTACTTGAACCTGGTAAAAGACCAGATGAGTTTTTATTATGTCCTGGGCCATAAAACTAGGGCATTTGAAGACAGTGCATTTCCTTTCTCTCATAAGTGTTTCTGTATGAAGACTCAAACAGGATATACAGGAAATATGCACAGCGTTAAAGACTAGTTTCACTATCAAGTGTTTATCGTGACCTTCCTTTGCATTTAGCATGACTTTAACTCTTGTTCAGACAGTGTGATATTTCCTGTGTTAACTTTGCACCAGGTTTCATTCAGCATCAGATGTTTCTTATTGTCTGGGACACTTTTAATTGTGGGAACACAGGTCACTCTAAACATCATCTTTAGAGGCAATTTAGCTCTGATTTCTGTGTCACATATTTCCTGTATTGTCCTGTATCTAATAAAAAAAGAGAGAAATAGATATGTATGCACCCTGCAAAAAAAAAAACAAAAAAATAGCCAAAGGTGGCCAAAGACTGCACAGTGAAGGCTTAAAACATTGCAGTCTCTATATTGGGATGTCATCTGTTTTTATGTGTAATTTCTTAAACTTTTGTTCTCCTCTGATGCCACTTAGAAAACTTCAGAAGAATTCAAGTTCTATTTTCTGCTGAAGAAAAAGCTGAAACAGCACATTATTCCACAGTGAAGTTACCATATTTTATTTCTTTTAAGTGCCATTCATGCATATTGGGGAAGGGGGTGGGGTGGGCGGTGGTATCGACAATTCTAATAACACTTGAGTTATTTTACAGCACTAAACGAATACAAAGAGTAGCTGTGTCACCTCATTGGACAACAAAAGTAATAAACCGTGCAATAAACAAAAAGAGGACAAATAGGAGGGAAAAAAAATACAAGAAATGACAAAGACAAAATTAAAAAAAAAACAAAACAAAAATAAAACACAAACCAAATATATATTATCAACACTGAAACACTGAATGTAGAACCATAGTACAGGTAAAAGGTAGTGTCACACAAAAAGCATTTTCATCACATATATACAATATAGATATATACATACTGTCACCCTCTGATTGGACGATAACAAAATACTCTATTCTTTTCCCTCCTCTCTTTCGTGAATAAGACCCACCCCCTGCCTTGATACCCCACCCCCAAGAGGAAAAAAGGGATGATTGAAAAGACATATATGTACAAGCACAACAACACACCAGCACTGAATAAAATAGGCCCCAATCAGCAGTACTTGTTGGCAGTTCTCTCCCATATTGTAACAAGGCTTTTTTTTATCTTTTCATTTTTTTCCCCCAATGATAGTAATCTCTCTGGCAGGTACATGTCCAGCGGTAGTTAAAAACGTAATTGTCTTTTGAAAAAACAACTTAAACTCACACAAGCAAACACACACGCATACAGACATAAATGAAAAATGTGATTGTGATCCAGTCATTGTCTTCACCTTTTTCCCTTTTAATCTCATCCGTTTGCTTAACTCTTTTCCCGTTGTGTGTTTTCCTGTGACGGCTGATGTGCTCGGGTGCTTTATAAATAGTATCTTCACCTGGAAGAACTGAAACCCACTTAACCTTCACACCAACCCCAGACCCACAGGATGTTCTCCATTTACGGTCCATAGAGTTCTAATGAATACTCACTGATTCTCTTTTTCGCTGCTGCCTTCAGTTGCAGTCCTTTGGCCCACGCTCACCTAAAGAGAGTCGCTTTCACTTACTGGAGGAGTATCTCAAATGATTTGGGTCACTAACTAAATACTGAGCACTAGTAATGAAATTGTGGCAGTTGAAACACAACTCATGGTTGAGATCCACAGGCAATGTGATCTTCCACAGACAGCAGACATCCCATATACAAAGAGAACATAGCAAGAATAAGGAGGAGCGAAAGAGCAGTAGGAGAAAATAAACAAACTCATTAGCTGAAAATATAAAAAATGGCAGTATCACCAGGTGAAAAAAAGAGAACTTGACTTCACCTGCACAGTGTTACACTGTACAGTTCAACAGAAGATCTACAGTATAAAACTGGGCTGCATCTAGCTCCAAATGACCTTCTATGTGTCTAAAAGTATGGTTCTGCAATTTCCAATAAACAGTCATGTGAGACTTGAAAGTGCCTTTTCTCACAATAACAAAGACATTATGCATTATCATAAAAAAGAATCAATGATTGTCATCCAAATATGAAATCAAAACTACGGTCACTACTGGAGTCCCAACATGCTCAATGATCTTAAACATGGACACACAGTGTCACAGATGCAAAGCACCCAGTACAGTTCAGAAATATTGCAGAGATCAGAATTCATCCTGTTTACTGTCAGCAGCAGACGATGCCTCATAATCACCACTAGGGGTCAGAGGGTCTGACTGTGAGTGAATGAATAAATGAATGAATGGCTGAGTGAGGAGCTCTCTGTATCCAGGAGGTGCTTTGCATCTTAAAAACAGTTAAGATCAACAAAAAAAGTGTAAATGTGCAAAGGGCTTTTTAACATAGTGTCTCTAAAGTTCAGCACCTGTCTGAGTGAGGAGTCACTTGTTACAGGACACAGAGGACAGGTTTCCAGAACCGCACATCTGCCTGTTCTGTGCTTGAGAAACCCTTCCCACATAAACGCATGTCTCAAATCTAGTCTTCAATCACTGTGTGCATCTGCTTTTGTGCTCATAGATAGCATAGAGATGATTGCAGCAATCAATCATAGCCCTACAATTACAATAAAACCAAAACACACACACTCACACTCAAGCATACATACACACTGTTCTGTATTATGAGTCACATTTCTTAATCTGTTATTATAGCAAAATTTTATGCTATCCTATCCCAACAAAACATTAGGCAGTTAATTAAAAAAAATCATATTTCAATATTCAAAATGTCAGAAATGGCTATAAACACAGGCGAAGTGTACATCAAAACCTCACTTTGATGCACAAAAGGTGGAAAATGACATGGTATTTGGATGTAACCTATGGTACAAATTTTAAAAACTGCTTTAGCAAACATTAAGTATATGATGCATAACCTATTGATCATTAATCAGTTTACTCTTGCAAAAGGTTTGTTCCGACGTTTTCTCTTTGAGAAGCGAGTATGAGCATTTTACGTTTTACTTGTTAAATACACGAGCATAAATAAATGTTACATGGTGTTTTAAACATTTGTTTAATCACATCAATCATCTTTGAGAGTATCATTAAAAATAAATTTTCTTGCAAACTGCTTTTGGCTCATAATGGCTTGTTTAGAAGGATACTTAAAGCTGCAGTGCTGATAGTTTTTTTCCATCGTTGGGCTTAAATTCCATCATTACCTTTTCTCAGAACATCATAAAAGATGTCCGAGAGGAAACAATACTTCTGCCTCCTTCTCTGGACTCTGTTTTCAGGCTGTATGAGACCTTCACTTTGATGAGAGGTGTTTTCATGGGGATATGGGGGTTAAATATGGGGTTAAATAAGTGGTAAACAGCTGTAATCATGGATTGCTGTTAAGATTCTGTCAATCCTGTCTACTGCTCTATAGTTTTCCAGAGATGGTGTGAAATACTGAGCCCGTTTACATGCACGCCAATACTCCAATCCTTATCCAGTTTCTGAAGTTATCAGATTATTCAAGTGATCATGTAAATAGGATAATCTGATAGGCTTTATCTGATAACAGCAGCTATCTGATTATGAGAAATCAGATTTACACACCTAGATTTCTCCCCAATACTCCAATGTCTTCACACCTGTATCCAGGTTAATCTGATTTATTTAGCTTTTTTACGTCTGTATTAAAAATGGTAGAGAACGGAAGTTATGTAGTCAAACATGAGTGGAAGACAACAGGAAGTTTAAGTCTACCATCATATTTACGTACTCCGAAAGAAATCTGATAATGGACTGGAGAGTCTAAACCAGGGTTTTTCAATTATAGCATTTCTTCAGTGCATGTATATGTGTTAGATCTGATTATTACAATTATCCGATTACTCCCAGATATCGGACTTTTATGGTCATGTAAACAGGCTCAAGGTCTTATGTTTAGATGTAGTCTGTTGATTTGGATCAAGAGGAGAGCGCTGAAGAATGAAGGTGTGTATTTTCAATTTCCTGGTTTCAGCTCCTGCAGCTTTAAACCTTTTGGAGAATATTGCTGTTACATGAGATCAATACTGCTGTACATAGTTAGGAGCTTTTAGCAGAGCTTACAGTAAAGACTGAAAGAAGGGTAAGACTTGCTCTATCCAAAAGGAAAAAATATGTGTACCAAACTATGTAAGTACAATTAAATATATAACATGATAATAAAATAGGTTGTTTTTTGGTGGAGTTACATAGAGCAACTATGTTTTGACAAGTATCCACCAACCCAGCGCTGATGTGGCAGCCTGATTTGACAGCAGTACTCTGAGAAGTCAATGTGTTTAGCTGTTACTCACCAGTACTTTTCTATTTTCATCACAGAATAAAGACAAACAGGCCATTTTGTGTTAAATTTGGACAAAGCAAAGCTACATGTTCTACCACGCCTCCAGTCTTCATGCTAAGCTGTGCTGATCAAACTGATCCTGGACCTTAAGTACAAACATGAAACCGGTGTTCTTATTTTCAGATCACTGTCAGAAAGAAAACGCAAATGATGAACTATTCCATTAATGATCAATATGTTATTAGTCTGAAACCGATGAGACACTACTCATTTGTTTAGTCTTTAAAGGTACAAAAGCTTCTGACTGGTGGAGAAAAAACATTATGGATGCACATAGAGAACATAAACATCAGATTACTTTGGGATAAATTAATCCAAAAGGTCACAAAACGTCACCATCTACTCACACTCATCATAATCACTCATCTTGAAGTGCTTGAGACAGAACACAAAAAAAAGGAAATAAAATAAAAAATACGTGCTGTACTCCCATGACTGGTTGGATCACATTGGTTGACTATGATAACAGATCATGACACTTTGTGTGATCTCTCGCTCTCCCACTATCTCTTGGTTTGTTTAATGTCAAGCCTGATTTTACTTTTAACACCCTGTTCAGAACCTCAGCTATTGTAAACCTAACTTTGCCACCAATTCAGCCACAGTGGGGCCCACTTTCTCCCAAAAGTGACCAACAAGCACCATCACATTACTCACAGAGACGGCCTGTGTTTCTTAAAAACAAAAAGAAAACAAGAGTTAAAAAAGAGAGATAAACTCATCCAAGAGGCAGCTGAGGCCAATGTCAACACGAGAAGAATTACAAGCTGAACACGTCGCTCAAATCACATAACAGTTACGGAGCGGGGGGAGGGGGTTCGGACTTTGGAAGGCTGCTGGCTAGGGACGGGGAGAGGGCTGGCTGAGGAGCTGAGGAGCATGTGGTTTAGACGTGAATGTGTTCTACTTGTCTCTAGACAAGTACATAATCAATCACTTTAACATGTCCGACTAAATATGATTGTCTTCAAAGTAACATTTCCTAGTTATGTTTTGCTTTTGTAAAAATGTCAGGACTCTTTCGTAGTCCTCTTTCTCCAAAGCTTGTCAAATGTTCTTCTGCATCCCACCCACAGTGGCCTCCTCCTCCTGTGGCCTTTCAGCTCAGCCTGGCTTCCTCTGGCTTCCACCTCCTCCTCTCCTCGCTCCCTTTCCTTTTGTTTGTGAGAAGGGGGTCTAGGGCTAGACAATGGAGTCCCAGTCAAAATCATCCTGGATGTCGTCAGCTGGCATGCGATGCATCTGGAAGTTTCTGGTAGGTATCATTTGCTGCTGGTTCATCTGTGCATGGTGTCCTAGAGAAGATGAGGAGGAGGAGAGGATTTCAGTAGGTCAGAATGGAAAAAATAATACATTCTTGTACATAAAAACAGGATGTATATGGCGACATAATGGCTGTGTGTTGGCTTTGTGTCACCTGTCATAGTGGGTCCTGCACTGCTCATGGGAGGCATGTGGGGGTATCCTGGAGGACCCATCATGGTCATACTCTGTCTGGAGTCCATGTAGAGATTACCTGCAGAAAGAATCACACAGAAAACAAATCTGTAGCTTCTTTTGATACAAGAAGTGCTGTTCAGTTTCAATTTAAGTTATGTATCTAAGCCAACTGAGTTTGCAGAAGGAGACTGTGTACTCTATGAACTGTCACAGAACATCTGTAAACAAACTCCAATAACAGTGTGCCCATCGGTGACACACCATGATGTATGCTTTTATTTACATAAAGATTCAGGCTGGACACTCATCCTGCTGCTAAATAAAAATTGAAGTGCTACACTGTTTTTATGGCGTGTCCCCAAACAGGTAGCAGTCCTCTGAAATATTCTAGTTTGTTTAAAATGTGTGGGCAGGAGTTGAATGACACTGAGTTTTATATATTACATATTTCATTTCCAACACCTGTGGAATAGCACAGGGCACAAGCAGAGTCCAGACTGTGCAGCAAACCTACACCGTTTGCATTTTAAGTAACAGAGGGATAAAAGTGTGATAAATAAACCAGACAGACTTTAAGTTTATTTTTATACACCTTTTAGAATAAATTAGATTACACAGTCAGAAGCTTCGCCAGCAGTGCAGTGCAGATTTCGTACTGAATATTCAGACAAACTTTTGCAGGAAACAAAAGTTCATAAAAATATAAGAGGGCTTAGAGGTAAATGCCACAAAGCTAAATACCCACTTACCTGCTTCACTTAGAAACGTCCTTAAATTGCAACACTTGTAGACAAAAGTGAAACCAGCGACACAGTTCTAAACAAAATGTGGAGCAGGAGACAAACCTGTGTTTAGGTGCTGGCTGGGTTTGTTGGGGTGCATGGAGCCATGGCAGACAGGAGACTGCACTGCCCCCTGTGGCTGGATTACACCGGTGCGGGCAAAAAACTGGTTGATGGATGAGCAGAGGTCCGCAATCTGGGTGGGTTCCAGGGACCAGTTGTTCAACTCTGCTTGTCTCATACTCTCTCTCAATCCTTAAGGACACAAAGTACATGTGTACATTTCAACAAACCACAACCACATTCAAATGACATCAGATCAGACCAGATCACAGCTCATGACACTAAGATGCTTTTGTGACAATGAAATGTGTGAAACTGCATCAGCTGACTGTCTAAGGAGTATAAATTTAGTAAACGAGAAACTAATTTACTCACATGAAGCAAAAACTTTCTGGTAATATATTTTCATTATGTCAGTAACCTTCAGTGGGTGATATTTAAAAACATCCTACCTTGCAATCCTAGACTATAATTGGATAAACTGACCTGCTGAGCTCAGTGTTTTGGTAATTAAACTTGAAGGCAGTGTTATTTAATTGAAGAGCTCAGTTTAATTAAACTCATAATCAACTCTGGTGTCAACACTTCAGCACTCAATCAAAAGCTAGGGCACTACACTACTATCAGCTCACTATAAATGTTTTTTTTTTTTTTTATTCATACTGTATGTGGCAACAAAGAGGGTAGATCTGACACAGGCAGCTGAGATTGAAAAAAAAAAACATTAATGCCACAAAAATTTATTAATGTACTATTAGAATATTTTTAGATATAGTAACATCTACCAATAATGTCTGTACCGCACCTTGGAAAGGTGAAAGGTCGACATCAGCCCAGTTATAGCTGCTAGCAATACGACAGCTTTCTTTCAGTGCATCCAGATTTGGGTACCAGTCAGACAGTATACCTGCAAACAGACACAGCAGACTATCTGTAACAGTACAACATAAAAGAAGCATACAAGTCATTTTGCTTCTAAAAACTCACTCTTGGGGTAAATGCATGTAGTCCAAATCACATAGTTTACTGACAAGTGCACATTACTGCCGCTGCAACTGTTGTTTACCGCGTGTGAGATAAAGTCGTACATTGTGTTCACATTTTTATAGTTGTGAAAGCAGTCTCAAGGTGCACCTTAATGAATGACAAGGTAACACCAAATAAAACGGTTTATCAGGCTGTTAAAGGTTTCAGTTCTGTGTGTTAGCCACTAGGAGGAGCCACTTTCCTCTATAAGGGCTGCTGTGCAGAGTCACTGGATGCAGCATTGCTTTGTTCTCACTAAAGCACAGATAATAAATCAGATGATGATTTACTGTTAAGCACCTAAAATAATTTCTCAATGCTTCATGAGGAAAAATGAGGAGTGATACAAAACAAAGTCAGCCGTAAACATGTGGATGTGTTTGCTCATGTTCACGTGTGTCTGTGTGATGAAGAGGATGAGGAGGAAACAAAACGGCGACGCTGCTTCGGAGGAGAATGACAGATAGCGAGTCTTACCTGTGTTGCAGGCCATCTGTTGCTGGGTAGGATGGGGCTGATGGGAGAGGCTCTGATGCTGCTGTCCATGTTGAGAAGGATGCTGGCTGTGCTGCGTGTGTTGGGAGGGGTGTGGCGTGTGTTGCTGTGGGTGCTGGCCGTGGGACGGGTGCTGCGATGGGTGCTGCCCGTGTTGAGAGTGCGCAGCATGCTGGGGGTGCTGGGAGTGCTGTTGGTGCTGTAGATGCTGTTGGTGCTGACTGTGTTGGCTATGCTGGGCATGCTGGCTGTGTTGGTTGTGCGGCCCACCGTGCTGTGGGAGGTGCTGTGCGTGTGGTGAGCCGTGGCCAGGGTGGGCTTGGGCAGGATGGGACAGCGGCACCTGGCCACTGTTGGCTGAGTGGCTGTTTGGGTGGTTGTTGGGTTGGTTGTTTGACAGGCTGTTCTGATTGTTGATGGTGCCACTCGGGGAGTGCTGATAGGAGCAGGAGGTGTGGGTCTGCTGGGAGGACTCTGACGGTATACCCATTAGACCTGAGAAACAATACACCAAGGAAAAAAGGGGGAATATGAAATTATTAGTAACTGATTTTTTTCTGTCTAGGAAAATGACAGAAACTACTACGATAACTTGTTCATGTTGGTTGGTAAATATATAGTAAGGATTTGTTCCATTTGAGTAAATTTGACAATTTTCAGATTCATCCTCACACTTTCTTGTGGATTGCACAGTAAAAATTTTGGTATTGGACTACCAACAGGACTGAGGAGAATGTACATTATTATTAATGTACAGGGAAAAAAATTAAATAATGACAGCTACTCCTATACAGTGAATTTAAAAAGACATGAACTCGCAAAATCAGAAACACATTTTAACTGCTAAACATTTAAAGGTACTACAGTCCTAAAAGGAAAAAAAGGAAAATATATACATAGAAAATAGGAATACTGTAAAGAGAAGAGGTCATCATTGTAAAATGGAGGGGTCTTGAATGAAACTGAAATGAAAGGGTTTTATTTGATAAAAAACATTTATTTAAAAGTTATCAAGTTATTATAAAATTATCTGGCTAATATTCACAATTCACAATTAAAGAAATAAAAATGACAATTTATTTAAAGTACTATAAAAATATTAGTTTGGGCCTGAGCTGGTGAGAATAGGATGCACTGACTGACGTGTAGTGAGAATGGCATGTCTAAATATCATGACAGACACAGAGCAGGGTCTCCACATGTAAATGCAGCTACTTCAGACACATATCTTAACATCTTACAGTAGTGGGACCCTTGCCTACTGTGCTTAAGTACGAGTTCTACACTTGAGACAGACCAGCTGCCATTTTGTTGGAAGAGGGAATGACTCAGCATCAGTTGTGTCTCTGAGGTTCACGAGCCCAGGCTGCCGTCGCCTCTCCACTTCAGCTACGCAGAGAACGCTGGATTGTCTTTGACAAATTCATTGTGCTGCTGCGGCTGCTGCATGGCTCTTCAACAGACATGACTGGAGCATGAACATCTGCACACCCAACTGCAATCATCTGAGTGGCGGGGAGTGGTCTTAAGAGGCCCTGTCCTTCACAGCTTTGGCACAGTAAACCTATTTCACTGGAGTGCTTTTAGAGCTGACTCCAGCCCTGCACCTCCACAATCGGCACGTAACACTCACTGCAGGGGTGACAAAGGTGCATCGCTTATCAGCACAGAAAGCCCATTGTCCAACCAGGGAAATACAGAAAGCAATTAACGTGGCACCAGAAAAATAATGCGAGCTCATTACCTATTATCAAAGCCAGTGAATTAGCTCACTGTCTACAGCGGCGGAGTGTGAAATCCTCCAGCTCGATTATTTACGCTTTTTAATTGCTAGAGCTTGTCTGACTAAGAGATTTCCCTTTTATGCGTATAAAAAAGGTAACAACTTTCAACTAATGAAACATAGATGATAGATTAAAGGAGAGCAACTCTTTGAAAACATTAGCATGAAATGCATTTGATTTGTGAAAGTAGGTTATACACAGAAAGCTCAAACTACTTTGCACATAACCCCACTTGTCAAGTGCTCTTTGTTTATCAGTCAATCAGATTACAAGCAAAAATGCATTTTGTTCTGCAGGGACTCAGGCTTTTGGAAAGCTACCCAGCGCTACATATGTATTATATCATACAAATCCCCCATCATAATGACAAATGAACCTCATTTGAACAGATTTACTGAGAACTTTCTGCTCCTTGTAACCTCCGCTACTCCTCTGTCGAGCCTACATAGGAAACATTTCAAACATGACAGAACGCAGATAGCTTTCATGTAATTTGAGAAATATAAAGATAGGAGGATGGTGTATTAATGCAGTGATGTCTTTTTACATCCCCTGATGAAATATTTAAGACATGAACTTTCAGGCTGTGCTTTTGAATATGAAATGAGTCCTTTTCTATGTGGCTCAGGCAGAAGGCCATGAAAATGCTCAGTAAAGGCTTGCACTATAAGGTAGTCAGCCTGTTGAATACCTGCTCATTTCTCAGTAAACCTAATTAGTGTCCAAGGATTCTCCATACCCACAGCTGTTAAGAACAAACCCACATTAGGAAAATCGTTCTGAAAGTCATCCTGTTGCAATGTGCCCCATTGATAAGTGAAGCTTAGGCTTTCTATTAGTTTTCCACTTGATTCTCCCATGAGCGCACTCACCTTGTTGGCTGAAGGACTGCTCAAAAACAGACTTGTAAAGGCTGCGGAAGGAGGCACTGAGATCTTCAAAGTCAGAGAACAGGAGCTGCTTGTCCCTCTCTGGCATGTTGTACTGGGATTGGGGGGGCTGCTGGAGACTCATGGACTGGGACACAGGCTCTGGGTGACTGGTCACCTGAGAAAATGAAGACGGAAAAACAGTTCAAGCACTACAAAGGGGAATAACATTAACTCCAAAATCACGTTTGATGTTTTATTTGTGAAATATTTGGTGGAAAACATACACTTCACTGACTACAGTTCTACTACATCTGCAACACTGATTAAAGGAACTACTAATCCTACTAGAAGTGCACTATAGTGTTCAAAAATACACATCAGTTATATACATACTTTTCACAGATACTCGTCATGCTCATCTGGTCATGCAGCCGCAAAAACAGAGAACAGAAAACCTCAAGGACATTTAATGCAAGGTACTGGGTTAAGTGAAACATAAATGTCAAATCTGAAGTTGGTTTTCTTCCTCTAAGACATGAATGTAAGAATGTTTGTTTCTGTTTGAAGAGGTGTCAGTAACACCACATGTGAAGAACAAATTACACAAAGTGCAACAATCTAGGTCAGTGTTTAGTGCCTTGGCTCACACAACATTAAGAGAGCAACTCAAATGGACACAAAGCCAATACTCAGGTGGCCAAGCAAAATGTATTTAAAACAAAATCAATAGCAATATCTTGTACAAATAAGCAGCCATTTTATCCATGTATTTGTGTGGGCAGTCAATGTTTTGCACTGCCCCTGGGTGTGAGACAGCGAGCACTGTTCCCTCCAGCGAAGAGTTTCTCTATGAGATTTATCACAGCAAGGGCAGTAATGCAAAACCATCGCTGTTTCACAAAGCAGGACCCGACCTGTGTCCACTGTGGGCTAGCATTACAAGAGAGGTCACGTCCAATTTTTTGATCATAACATCTTCCTCTTCTAAGATGTGGGCAGGCTGCTCAAGTGCATGGCTCGCAGTCTGGCTTGGGTAGAGTGAAGAGGTGATAATAAAACCAGAGTGTTTATTGTGAGCTGCTGCTTTGGCTGTGAGAGAGAGAGAGAGAGAGCACATCCATCAGACTGAGCCGATCGATGCCCAGCGCCTGGAGCAGGGAGCACTCTAGGATGCGGGAGGACCACACCAAAGAGGGGGCATCTCTGGTGGGAGGACATCAGAGCAAGCGCTTCTCTTTGTCTGGCTTCCAGAAGTGTGCACATTTTTCTCTGTTTCCCTTAACCCCCTTCCTGATGTTGCACTCTAGCGCATGTCCACCCTCAACCTCGGTCTATTGCTGTCTACAGCTGGTTCCTCTGAACACTGCCTCCTGGGGCTTTCTGATCAGATGAAATATGGGATACAGTACATTTTCTTAGTCTGGCAGTGTTTCATTTTCATTCACTTACAGGCTCTGGCTCCCCCACAGCTTGAAAAATGTACATAAAGTGAGAATTTATCATTTGGCCTTACTGCTTAGTGCTCAAAAACATCAACTATATCACACTGGTATAAATATCTTGTTATAAATACCTATCTAAAAGACAGAAATCAGAAAACTCACCATCTTAAACTTTCTTCACCATATAAAGAACAGCAGTCAAAGTATATTTGTGGAACAGCTTGTTTTGTCTTTCTAACAGTATATAATGCAGGTCCACTTATTTTCTGGTATCAGGGATTCAACACATGGTCCAAGTTATATATTGTTTAATTCATCATACATGTTCAGTTTCCTAAGTGCCAGTCTCAGGTCCACGTGTCAAAGCTATTAATACTTGAGCTCATTAGAGCAGAGTGCTTTTGATATAAGACAGTGTGAAAGTGCAGGGAAAATTACATGTACAGCTACTTTATTTGATTGTGGCTGCTTGTTAAAGGGTGACTCATGATGCTGCCACTTGTGTCAGTGTTCTCTTTATATTTTGGTCTGATCAGTTCAACCATACTTTGAAACTAGTTAATTACGCTCTTTTCTGACTATCTCACTGGAATCAGAAATCACCCTGTTTAGAATCCATTCAGGAATATTACCCATCGGTCAGTTTCGTATTAGTTCCAAAAACATGCGTACCTCCAAATGTTGAGTTTTGTCTGAGTGAAGAGTGTTCGTTGGTCTTACCGGTGTATAGCTGTGCACGCTGCCCACACTGTTGAGATTGACGGAGGCCAGACTCTGATCGGACAGGCTGTTGTTAAGGCTGCTTCTTGGACTATCACTCCCTTCCTGGTCCGTGTTGTACAACGCCACCTGAAACACATACATGTACAAGTGTTCATTTTCTCAGAGTTACAAATGCTTCCTGTTGTCAATGTCATCTCCTCTCTTGCTGATAGCAGAGTATGTCAGAATTTGTTGAGGATAATAGCTATGGAAGGTAATGTTGGTCTGTACTTGATGCATTTCACTATGGAAATATAATAGTTATGTGTCTACTGCATGCAATGACATGTCATAATAGCAGAGTACTTTCTTTAGCACTTTTATTGAAAGTGTGTGTATGTGTGTGTGTAGGAGACCCAAGGTGCTGCTCAACACCCACCACAGTCACTCAGGAGATCTACCTCAACGTGTAAAGGGGTTTGGAGACAGCTGAGACGTTCCCATCACTAAAGGTCACACTACTGGCGATGTCAGCCACATCTGCTCACCAAGCGCAAACCCGTTTGGGACAGCTAACAAAAGATTTCAGTGCAGCCGAGACACTGACCTTTCAATATAGCAACAAAAACTAGCCGAAGCACTTCAGGACGACAATCTTAATTATCGTCTAACAAGGTTTAGCCCTCCCACCCTGCCCAAATAAAGTGCGCTGTCAGACAATTAAAACAATAGTAAGAATGATTCAGATAATGAATATAATGATACCCACAGAGAATAATAAGTGTTGAGTTTTGTATTGTGAGAAAGGAATGGCAGTAATTCACTGATGGTGTTTCAGTGGAAGAGGGTCTGGCATTCTGGGACTAGTGTGTGTGAGTGTGTGTGTCTGTCCATGACTGAGTGCAGCAGGGTGGCTTCTGCTCATCACTGTGAGTGGAACAGAGTGGGCTCTGTACTCGGCACAATGAGACAGCAGTGGCAGTATCCTTCAGGCGGGCAGATCGGCCAGGCCCTGCCTCTCAGCACCAGTAGTGAACTGAAGCCTGTTGTCTTTCTGTTTAGCTGCCACTTGCTACCACAGAGGCCGCAAGGAGGCAAGGAAAGCCTGGCAACCTGGCTACTTTCTCTTCTTTAACTGATTGGCCGGCTGACTAATACTTTGGTCTCAATCCAAGATGCACACATGTAGAGCTGAAGCATCCATTCACATTAAGCTTTTAATATGGAACCTGGCTTTTGCAATGGTAGAATAAAATAGAAAAACTGATTTGAGAAAAACACAAATGTTGAATCCAGGCAATACTTTTGGTGGAAGACGCGCGAGGCTGAGGAAAAGGAGAATAGGAGGGTAGTAAGAGACGCTCATTAGGCTTCTCAAGCCTTCCTCTACTCAGTGCAGGCTTGGCTCCAGTGTTCATTAGTGTGAGGGGGAACTCAATGAGCAGCTAAGACTGAAAGCTTAAGCACTTCTACAAAATCAGCCTTACAATGCTAATCAAAAACAGCGTGCCAAAGAAATATAAATGTTATGTGTAATGAAGTCATAAAACAGGCTTTTAGCTTTAAGTCTCTCACCGCAATCTATTTTTACTCTACTCACCCATAACGTGTGATGATTTCAAAACCTCACTGCTCTGTGGTTTACACAGACCCCAAAGTCCCCAGAGTAAAGACGCCCACTCAAGCACACACTGTCACTGACGAACACCCAGTCGCATCTCACCCGCATATGTACTGGTATGCACAAACATATGACACACACACGCGCACACACACCCTTTTATAGAGCTGCAGATGTGCATAAAGGTAGGATAACACACAGGCATACACACAAAAAACAGAGACATAGGCAAGCATGCTCATACAAGCAGGAGCGGCTCCACAGTAAATACTGTGTATGGTGTTAGCTAGCAGGCAACGAGTCAGGGTTCTATTCTTAGCAGTGAATTAAGTAAAAAGCCAGAGGTGTCTTTTACATGGGGGCCTAATCTGGAGCATGAGACATGGATTATGAAATCAAAGCAAGATTGGCCCAGGTGTCTCCTACAATGCCAGCCAGTGCTCAGCACAATCCCTGTACGCAGGACTAAACAGACAGAGAAAGACAGAGGACTAGAGGAGTAAGGGATATGTGTGAGAGAAGAGAAGAGGGGAGAGAGAGAGTGAGAGAGAGAGAGACAGAGGAGAAAAAAGCCAGACTATTCATCAGCAAACACACTTCCCACAATCCCCCTTTCCCTTCATCATCACACTTCAGTGCCAGTGCTTCACATTCATGCCAATGTTTAGGGCTGCCTCAGAACACAACCTTTGAGGGGGAGAAGAAAAACCTGAGTCTATGTGAGAAAGGTGCAAGAAAAAGAGAGGGAGGAAGACAATCTTGTGAGGAATGTCGACAGTAGAAAGAAAGAAAAGAGAGGTTCTTGCTGGTTCAGTAGTCCTCCTGCCAGCGTCTCCCATTGGTCTATCTGAGAAGGCGGGAATGGGAGAGAGAGACTGGAATAGAAAGGGAGAGAGAAAAACACAGACAGGGAATTCCTGTGGCTTGGCACACTGCACCGAAAGAGGCGTGGCCTGTCGTGTGTTTACAATGTAAGACAGTGAGAAACAAGCTCTCAGATCTGTTGCTATTCTACTTTTTCTGCTCACTTTATCACATTAAACGGTTTGTCTCGTAATCAAGTGAACAAAAAGAAGCAAATAAAAACTTTCATTTATCAACTTTTACCAGTTTTTTCTTGGCTTGTTTTAACATTACCTATACTGTTTTCTTCTGAGGTATTTGACTGATATATTCTATGGGAGCAGCCCAGACATGTAACTGTCAGCTCTTTACATTAGGGTTTTATTACGCAGTCACTTCTGGTGGAAACTGAGGCAAGTGCCAGTTTGTGGTCATCAAAGAGGAAAGGGGGTCATCTATCTTTAAACTGTGGCCCATGAACCTGTGTGTAACAGGAACAAGAAAAATTATACAGTATCTTCTATAGAAACAGCTCCTAGCTAGTTGTCAATGAAACACTAGTCAAAACAAGCTGAAACACTGTAACATACTCTACATACATGTGCACACAAGTTGTTAACACACGGCAACATATGCTCAGACTTTCACCTCACACTCATAACTTAAGAGCTCTGTCACACACATCCACCAAGTCATCGTTCATATGTACACCCCGGTTCACATTAAATCGCTTTTTTTGTATTGCTTGCAGCAAATGAATAAGCGACTCTTGTAGGCTTTTTAAAAGTACTCTTGAGAGCTGGCCCCACTGGGCCCAGAGGATGAGAGCTTAAGGTTAAAAAGCCTATTTAAATTTCAGAGTGAGCAGTACACTCACAGCTAACAGCTAGCAATCCCTGTAGCTTTGCTCTGTGATGTACAAGTGTTTCTAGGCTTTTACACACATTAAAAAAAAATACTGAGAGCAGACGGAACCAGCAGCAGGGGTGGTCACATGTAGTGCAGAGGTATAATGTGGTCACCGAACAAGCAACTAGACTGTGGGCATCAACTTCCCCTACAGGTGTGAAGAGAGAAACCCCATGCATGTGAAGTATCCTATTGCAACTGTGCACAGGACTGTGTAAGGTCTATCAGGTTGCAAAGCGCTAAGTATCAGTGCAAGCATCACATTGTTGTGCTGAAGATAACAAGAGCCTGCTGCCTGTTGTTGTAGAGGAAAACGGTGCTGCACTGCAGATAGTTGTGTATTTTGGTGTGGGTTGCATTGCAGAGAAGCTTTAGGCATATGAGCATGTGCTTGTGTGTGTGTGTTTGTGTGCGTGTATCTCCCCTCCACTAGAGTGCTCCTCTCTCTGTGGGGAATAGTGCTGTAGGTGGTTGGAGAAGTGGGTGGGGTCAGGGTGCAGCCGTGTAGCCAGGTGTGTGTTGGAGCTGGAGGCTGGATGGCTGGCTGTAGTACCTTGTTAGTCACAGTGTTGATTGCCAGCGTTGGAGAGGCACTTCCAGAGATCATACACTCCATCCCCAAAGACTCCGACTCCAGGCTGTACGGCGTAGAAGCCTGTGGGGGTTGGGGGCAGGATGTGGAGGCAGATAAAAAAAAAAAAACATTAACACCATCCAATTATCCAACACACACATTCAACTGTAGGTTGCAAGGAAAGACATGTAGCATGTTTGTGACAAATCTTTAATATTTTGCTCAGAACAGCTTCAGCTAAAGCTTGATGTTAAGGCAGTACAATATTATGAAATTTAACATGTAACAACGGAAAACTGTCTATTGTTTCATATTATGCTCTACGGTTATTTCATTCTATTGCAAATCACACTCTTCGTGGCAGCATTTTTTATCATCTGAGTGGCACTTTGCACTTTTCCAAATGTTTGCTGGCAGGAAATGTGCATGAAGGTAACGCAAATAAACATAGAGGAAAGAGAACGCAACACAACACAAGTGAATTCTAAACAGGAGCAAGACTGACCAGCTGAGAAATAAACCACTTTTTTTTTTTAACCCAAAAGAAGGATTTTTTCTGTTGAATGGATTTGATTTAGGTAAGTAAAGCCTGACATGAACAACAAAACAGCTCTTTGCAAATGATGTCACAAACTGGTCCAAGTCATGCTCCACTAACCTCTTTTACTACCTACGTAAGAATCAGGTCAAACAGCAGAGTCAAAGTTACATTTTTACTACCTATATGGATTTATTTTTACTAAATAATACCTGATAAAATTATTCATTCGAAATAATAATGCAGAATGTAGTACGAAATCCATGTGGTCATTGCCTATAACCTATTTGCTCTCTGAATTTATATTTTCTGGTGCTATGTCATTTTACTAATCACTGTCTAGTGATTAATCAGGATTTGACAGTTTGGTCATATTGCAAAACCTTACTTCATTTAAAGACAAAAAAAAGAGAGAGAAAAACAAGGCATATGTCATGTCAGAGACTAACACCTTTATTTGGGTCATGTTTGAACTATGCTTTCTGCAAAGACGGAGACAGCCCCCATCCCCAGTCTCACCTTCTACCCAAAACACACTTACACGCACATGCCCTCTGCCTACTGTATAGACCTACTGTTGCGAGAGATAACTCTGCCATGCCTGTCTCCCAAAACTGCTTACTGTAAGAGGATTGGCTGCCAACAATACCATTTTTAATTCATGATAAACATAAATGAGATTTCACAAACTCTCAATTTCAATGTCTGAGTCGCTTAATGGAATGCCTTGTAGGCAGACGCTGTCTACGAGGGGGGAAGGGTGAGCACACTGCACGTGTCCTACAGAAAATACACTCTTTACTTGGTGTGTTCTTTTGTGTCATGGTTAAATGAACAAAAATGCATCTGAGAGCTTTGGTTCAAAGTCTTTGTAGAGGAGGATATTAAAAGAAAAAAAAATGGACAAATCCCTAAACCTTTACATTTTTTATGTTAAACATCACTAACAGAGAGAGGCTGACAGGTAAATGAATGTGATAGTATTTTGAAGCTTTAGGGCAAGTACATGACTGGCATGTTAAATTTGATGTCATTTCAGTGCATGTGGATGTGTGTGGTAGAGACAATGGTCTGTGTTAGCATGTGGGCAAGAAGCTGCTTTGCCAGCTTAACAGAATCCTCCCTGCTTTTAAGCCTCTGGTCAGCCACATTGCAGGGAAGGAGGAGACAAGAGCCTGCTGCGCTGGGATGCCCCAGGGCCAGGTCAATCTGAGCAGCTCACTAAACCTGTACAGCTGTACGCAAGGCTGGACGAAACTCATCCATAATTAAAGACAAAAGCTCCTGCTCAGAATAGCCAGCGCACAGCTCTGCATTAATTGATGTTTGTTAAAAAAAGTGAGTGCAGTATGTAATGTATGTAATGGCTGCCTGGGGCATAGTTTATTAATAAGGAGCCCACTTCATGACAGGCTAGTGAAGCAGCATGGAGAGGCAGTTACATAAAGTCTGAATATGAACTCCTACTGAGTCTGTGTGTGCTTGTTTGCATGTGTGTGTCTGCATGTGGTAGAGAAAGAGTAGGAGAAAGTGGGAGTGAAAGGAGGGCAAGAGGAAAAGGAAACTGAGGCTGAAGCAGAGAGGGAGGAAAACAGAAAAAGGACAAAGCGCATTAAGATGAAGATGCAGCTAATGTTGATAACTCTTTTCTTCATTTCAGCAGAGCAGTCGTCTCTCTACCATCACACTCACCCGTTCTCCAGATCGCGGCCTCTTCTTCGGCCGTGTAGGCAAGGCGTCCTCTTTTGGGTTGGTGTCAATGGCCCAGTAAGAGCCCTGCAGAAAGAACCAAACACTATGAGCTGATAAAACATGCACAACTGTTCTTAACTGATGGAACTAGATAAGATATGGACACCAGTGCTACTCTCGATTCTGCTTGTTTGAATTCATTATCAGCTGCCTTACACAGACTCATGATCAACTTTGTTGGGGTGGGGGGTGGGGGGGTGTCCATGGCATCCCTAGAATTTTAACCAATATTTTAACATACTACTAATGTTTCTACTCTTATTGACTTGTTAATTTTACGGGCATTACAACGAGCACTGTTGTCATTTTTCCTTTCTGAAATGATGTTTCTTCCTCTCCACCATGACTCCTGGCGGAAAGTTTCCAGCAGTGTCGATGCACAAGTCTGACACCATTGTTTTGAAACTGTCAAAAAAAAAAAAAAAGAAACATGCCAGCCTCAATACAAGAAACTGATGAGCTCGGAGGCATATGATACCAGTGTTATGGAACCACTTCACAACTGGTGCTGGTCCTCGATTCCTGTCCTTATTTTTCCACGTGACATGCCAGGCACATTTACATGGGACAAATTTGACAACAGAGGCATAAGGTGTTTGACTGCGAAAGTTATTTGTATGGACACAGCATTATTTAAAACGCAAAGGCTCCATCTGCTCTGATACAGTGAAGGCAGTCTGTCCCATCAGCGCTAAGCCTTTATTTGAGTTGATAGCTGTGTTTTCAGAGTGTGGGTGGGCTTTGTTAGTAAGAAAGGCTTGGCTTTTCCTCCTCTGCGGCTGCTTCTCAATGAGAGGCTGGTGAGGGCAGCTGGTGGTGGTGAAATGCTAAGCCTTTCCTGAAGCTGTACTTCCTCAGCCTCAGGTACTGAGTCAGTGTGCTGTTGCCAAGGATGAGGGCTCCTCTGTCTCAGCCCAGGAAACAAGGCAGCGCTAGCCCCGCTGAACTGCTTTCTTCTAAGGTGTGAGCAAGGCTAATCAAGGAGAGAACAGTGGGGCTGGCTCTGGGGCTGCAACTAGCAATTCCACAACCGGGCTGCATTATTTATCTTTGCATTCGGCCCCATTTAATTTATTTTTCAATGGTCTTCCTCCTCGAATCCAACAGAAACGTAGCTTACAGTTGTTAAAAATGAGATTTTTACCCTAAGGCCCTGCAAGTTCTGAATTTAGTTTTAATATTTCATATGACCCCTGATAAAATCTCAATTGTCAAGAGAAAGTGAGATCAGGACCTTTAAAATTACTTCCTTAGCAGAGAGAATAATTGATATTTCTATAAGAAATTCACTGAACAACAGGAGTGCCCGTGGAACAAGCTGTATCTCTAGTATCTATAAAATAACTGCAGTACATACAATGCTGTTCTCTCGTTAAAGCCGGCTATTCTGTTAATATTTTCACAGCTCACATATACACCACAGCTGCAACAGTTAAAATAAAAAGCCTGTGTTGGCCTATATTTGTCAGGGGGTTAAAATTATAAGTTTTAATATGTGCAAGGCTTTGGGGTCAATTAACATTTTCCTCAGAGGGAAGAATAATTCACGGCACAATTAACCAAAGATGAAGAAAAATCTCATATTGATGTAGTAAAAAAAAAAAAAAACAAAAAAAACAGCAGAAACCTCATTATGCTTCCCATGTTCTGTACAAAAGGCTTCAGTGAACAATGATATGTAAAGGTGCAAAGAAAAGGGACCCCACATGTGAGCCATCATTGTGCAGAGGTTAAACGCAAGGGAGTCTCAAAATTAGGAATCAAAAAGAAAAAGCGAGTGACATTTCTTTTAATTGGGGGGGGGGGGGGGGGGGCCCGTT
>JAPQRQ010000022.1:15125628-15144078 GCA_037367365.1 Apogon talboti | reverse complement strand
AAATTAAACACATTTTTCATTGGCAGGCTCATATAATGAGGGCAATACATGCAAGAAAGAAATTAGCTTGATAAGCGATTACATGTGTGGACTCAGAACGAACATGTTATCAAGAATAGGGAGAGCAGTGACTGCAACAAAAAGAACAGAATGTTTGTAATATCGAGACGCTTAAACTTTACCGCTTATGAAGAGCTACCGACTAAGCTTATATAAAACAACAGACAAAAACATGAAAAAAACACCATTCAAGCTGTCAGAGTCTGAGTGCAACAATAGGGGAGCCGACTGAGATGACAAATGAGGTCACTGGTTTGCATCAGCCTCCACAGGTGTATTGTTTCCAGAGGCCAGCTCCATACGTTCAAACTGCAGGAAAGGTGAAGAGGACAGACAGTGGAAGATTTAGGTACAAAATGTGGTTCATTCATGCAAGATCGCCACTATGGACAGATGAGTAAGGAGAACAACCTATTGTGGGAGCATAAAATAAAGTTAGGTATGCGGGTATGTATACACCTACACTTATATTTTCCCTGAAAACTTCAGTGTGTCATATTGAAGCTGTTTATACGTTAACCACTTCAGATACACGTTAACCAAGGAAATCTAAAAGCATAATACAAATGCTGACATTGAGCTTACCTATCTATTATGAAGGTGTGGAGTTTTCCACATCACTGAGTAAGAGAAGCAATCCAACTTTATCTGCTAAGTAATTTTGCTCAGGGTAATCCAAGGATACTGCATCCTATAGAGCTCAGACAATAGGCTGAGCCAACACAAAACCTCCATAGTTCTCTAGTGGCATATAAGAAGTTTATGAATGCTGCACCAAGGATGTTCCCTTTTCAACAGAAGCAGTGGGGTTAGAGACCAAAAGCTCCAATATAAATGTTCTGAACTCAATCTCACTCAGGCACATGCACCGACATTCCCTCCTCTACCTGCTTTGTTGCTTTAAGGCCAACCTTGGAAAAAAACTTCTGCATTATTTTCTAGGTGCACTCGAGGTTAGACTCTGGCTTGAATGCTACGTTTGAAATTCGAGCATTCCCCATATAAATTGGGAGGCGGTCACTGCAGATTTCAAAAGCTGTGGGGGAAAAATTCACTTAGTGCAATGCTGAATGGCAGGTCACACTACAACAAAAGCCCAGAGCCACTCGTATGAGGCCTATTTGATCACAGTCCTTCAGAGAGCTAACTGTCTTTGTCTTTCTTTTTCTTTTGCCGATATATGTGTCTCTCCCACAATGTCTCACTCTCTCACTCAGAGCCAAACCACATACAGTCAAAGCGTTCTGTACAACCTCTTGTGTTGCTAGACTTGCTACACTATTGCACAGTGCAGCGTGCAGGAATGTAGCACAATTCCATTAAGTGGATTATTTCAGAACATCTCTAACCTTCGACAGCTTGTCATTGGCAATGAAGCAAGAAAAACTGAGAATAAATGATGATGGGTACTGACCTCTGGAAATGGGCAAGACTGAGTGATAGATAACACTACAGAAAACTGGTCAATACAACGCAGTAAAGTGGACTGGAATGAAAGGTTGAGCATGGCAAGATTTAAATCAAGTACAGAAAATGAAATAAAGCTCCAAGATCCACTGGAGAAAATCAGCCTCATGCACTCTCCACTCAAAGTCATCACAAGTTATACCTGCTTAGAGAAAGCAAAAATAATGGACATATTCTCTATAGAAAAAGATGTAGCACATATTGTATGTTTTGCCACTCAAGACAAACTGTGAATCTGGTACAATGCAGACTGACAATTTCAGCTGCTTGGCACAGTACTGTAAATTGAGTCTGGTCCTCAGAGCGACACAGGCTCGCACTTTTCTCCTGTGCTACACAGGGTGCTTTCTCTCTCGCTACCTCCTCCACTGCAGAGGCAGCACAAGGCCATGAAAGATTGGAGGCAAAGTGACGTCCTCTGGTTTATCCTCCCTGAAAGCCTTCGCATGCTCTCAGTTCCACATGAGGGATCTGATGAAAGCCGTTTGTCAGTACGCCACTTAATTATCAGCCAGAAGAAGAGCCTCTGATGCTATCCTCTGACAATGGCTCACAGCAGCCTGCTGACTACAGTGCCCACTAACAATGAAGAACTGACTGTAGCTACTAATGGTGAAGGGGTAGTGCCAACTGTCCACTTAAGAGTAAGACAAATTAAGAAAGAAAGCCTGTGTGTGCTACTTCACTGTATATTCTTCTCTTTGAACGCTTAAGTAGCAAGGCTTCTAAATATTAAAGACCATAAAAGAGGATGCTTGGTAGATAAAATGCAAAACAGAATAAATTCTACTGAAAACATGTTACATTGAGCAGAAGGAAAACTGAGACGTTTTGACCTTTTATTTTTCCTGCACGTCTACACAAACATTATAGAAATTCTGCTGCTGCTCAATATGCATGTTACCATCAGCTTGCAAAGAAATCCAACAGTCACATGCACTCTTTAACCTTCTTTCTTTGCACAGCAATATTCTTGTGACTGTCGATTTGTGAGAAACAAATAGTGGCTGTAGCTGTTTTTGACTATTACTTCTGTGCAGGCGAAAGAGAAATACATGCCATTAATATCAATCAAGTCTCCTATCAAGCAAATGTCTTTCTTGGAAGGTTGCAAACAAGAATTTCTGGAATACAACAATGAAATTTCATCCAGAAGAATGACATGTCATAACACAACCTAAGGTCAGTCACCTGTGACCCAATTACAGCCTGGCAAGGTCTGAGCGGTGCATAGCAAAAGCAAAGATCAGCTATACACAGACTTAATTTTCTTAATCTGTTACATTCCACTCATACTTATTCGAAACATTTACTATGCTCATCCCCAGGCTACACTTGGCCTGGAGGCTATTACACTACTAAAGAAAAGTAAAACCATTTACCATCATCTGCATTAAATTGATCTGATACTTTATATTAGCAAAGCACATTACTGTGTGCATGTCCGCGAATGACCTAGAGTGATGACTCAGTGTAACCTTGGAGTCACCACAACAACCTGCCTGCGTGGAGCACGAGCACAAAGGAATGATGAGGAGCGTCACCTCATTTTAAATCAGTGCTCTTAATAACAATAATAATAAAAAAACAAAACTGTCAAAAGAAAATCTTTTTTTCTGCATGTATAAGACCTGATTTTGTTCAGAAAACGAATCACAGACCCACCCTACAGTCCATTAGCCAAGTTAATGCAGAGCTGCCAGACTTGCTGACCCATTAATAATACATTGGAGTGGTCAAAAGAGGCCAGACACCTCTGTGCACCCTTTCATCCCTCTACATGGCCACATTAATGGACTAATTCAGATGCAATTAACTGGTGGGGAGAGGCTATGGCCTTGAGGCTGTTGGAGCACCAGCTGAAGGGCTTAGAGCCAGGGTTTGGACTATAATCACTACAAACACACACAAAAAAATGTATATACTACTAGAAAAGAGCAAACATATCTGTAGTAAAACAGAGTGTAGCCTTCATCTTTGGGCCAGAAAAGGAAAATTAATGATCATGATTTACTCTAGTCATCATATTTATTCTGAGAAACGTTGTTTATAAATGGCCTTTTGCTAAATGTTTGTTCCACTCTATAGTTTGTTCACAAAACTACCTCCCACCAATTAAAGACTAACAATGCTCTCGTCCTGAAGACCTCTCTTATAGAGAGTCTGCACAAGTTTGAAACGTTAACAGCTCCTCACCTCAAGATTTATTTCCATCAGCGTGTATTTTTTTTTTTTATCTAATGCAGCAAGTTTCATTCAATAAAGTAGCTGTGGAACGCTGCTCTTTGGAAATGTGACGTTGACAAATGAGCAATTACAGGAGCGATATTCACGTGTCACATCTGTGGCCGGCGTGACCCGCGATTAGCCCTGCTGATGCTCGATGTGAGATGTGAGAGCCGCGCCTGTCAATAGAGGCGCCTAGGAAGGCAGCGTGGCCCACTCTGGCATGTCATCCATCACTGGTTCCACTCGGCTGCCACAGCTGTGTCACTGTCCCCCTCTCACAGACTGCTGACCCCACTGAGGATGCACCAGCAGAATGATCAAATATCTCTCTGGGATAAGAAACAGCCATCCTGCTTCACTGACAAGGCAGAGGACAAAAATCCCTTTCCTGCATATCGGCCATGGTGACATCTTTATCAATAAACAGCATTTAATGCCAGGAAATGTGAACAGCAAAGCAAAGCTATTAGCTGTAAGAGACTGACACAACAGGTAAAAGGGGTTACATTGCCAGAGAGACAAAGACAGTGGATTAAAACAGTGATGATATCAAACATCGACGCAATAATTACTTGCCATACAGATTTTATCAACATGCCAATCACCCGGGCCAGTCTAGTGCCTTTAAATTTCCTATCAGATGTGAATGACCTACAGGCTGATTGTAAGACTGTACGGCTGGGCTCCCAGTTGGACTAAGAGGATATTCAGTGGAGAGCTCACCTTAGTCAGGCTACAGACCTTTGACCATATCAGCAGTCTCATGTTGCTGTAGAGTTTTTCAAAAGCTCCTTCTCCAGTCTCTGCTAATTAGTCCTGCAGCTTTTTTCCCCCCTTTCATTTCCAAAAAGGAAGCGCTGTGTGCATGCTACAGTGCTGGCAGATAAATTAGCTGCAAGCTTCACAGGAGGCAACCGTTCTTCAGGGAGAGCAGACTACCTTAATTATGAATATTATTAATTACATTCAAAATAGTCTTAGAGACATTTAGAAAAAAAAAACAATAAATCACACTCGTTTAAAAAGATATTTGTTAATATTAAATTACCCCGTATTTTACGTGTTGCGGTGGTGGCAGCAGTAGTCGGTCAAAGCTGAGTTTAAATGAATTTAACAGGACAGATTCAGCGTTAAAGATGGATTCCAGGGACTGTGCTCTATTTTTAGCATGCAAAATTCATCCATACGCCTTTTGCTTTTCTTCCCCTCCTTGTCAGGGCAAAAATCAGAGCACATACAACAGACTACATTAAAAGGCACCATCTGTGATCCAGTGTAAACAAAAGGTAGCCTGATATTCAGACTGAATAGCCATTGTGATACCTCTGTTTAATCACCCTGACGGGGCCTTTTTATTAGCACTTTTCTGAAGGGAGGATTTGATTTTAACTGGAAAATCGCTTGTGACTAATATATCCAGATGGTTTGACTTTATTCTTCACACTTACATGTTTATGATGCTTTTTGTGCTAAGACAATTTGGAATAACTAATGACACATGACAACATGTCCATATACAGGAAAATATCAGTCTGTTTAAGTCTGTTTAGTACATACCAGAACACTTCCAATGACATTATTTCCCTTTTCACACTCAGAGCATCAGTACAGACATTTAAAACTAGACTGACAGATCAAATAAACTGAGTAATGTTTGTCTATATGTGCTTTATTTGGCAAATTACTGCTTTACCCTAAACACTACAAGCAGAGGATGTCTAAAAAAAGCAAACTGATTTCATTTGATTGTTCTTTGTAGAAAATCATGCTGTGGTACCTTCACAGATATCTCTCTGCAATATTAAACTCCTGTACATATGCTGCATTACACAAAAGCAACAACCAACCAAGTAGAAAAATGATAGGGGGCAAAAGGCCACTCACTGGGAAAACTAACTTAAAATGCAGGACAAGCAAAGTTCTATTTTTGTCCAAATCTTTCTGGCTATGGAACAATGACTAAAGAGTTTCTGAGCAGCTCCCCATGGCCCTTCATCTTCTTCTGAGAAAAAGAGAGAGCTAGCTAATGATTTTTCCAGTTATGAGTCGTTTTGAAATGTGCTTCACATTCCTTACTTTTAGCTGTGACACTAGGGTGATTTTCTTTTCCAAATGTGCTTCAGGCTACAAAACTGTGATAAAGCAAGGGTACGGCCTACTGAAGTGGCCACGACACATCAATGGACAGCTCTGGGAAACCTTGGATATTAAAGACTATCAATCTGACTAATGCAAGCCTACTCCACTACTAATACAGCACTCCAGTCATCTGTACCTCTCTACTTTACCTATTCAAATCCTGAAAGGTAACAAGCGGCCAGGTACCTACAGCTTCTGGTAAGCAATGACAACCAAACATTCTCAGCTTCATTCTCAAGATTTCTCCAGATTTATCAACTAAAGACTCGTCTCGACAAAATAAGGAGCAAAGACCATTTCTTGCATTATTCAGAGTCAACTGCATTAAAAGAGATTCTTAAATGAAAGAAGCATTGTGGTGTGTCCCAGTGAGTGAGTCAGCTATTGACTTGAATAGATCTCATTATTAAAAAGCAAGACGTTCACTGAATCAACTGATGACCACGGTCAACTGTTTTTACAATGAGCTGCTGCGTCACATCTCAGTGAGCAAAAAGAACTGATGTGAGAGAGCTGTTAAGGGTTAATGACTGCTTAAAAAGATAACAGAGGTCATTACCATGACTGTCAAAAAGACAGCTACAATTTCAAGTAAAAGCTGAAGCCAACATCTCTACACAGGCCTGCAGGCCACAGGAGGAAGCGATAGAAGCCTCAGGCCTTTTATGTTCTGCACTGCAGTCAGCACTTCACTCAGCAGAGTGTGGGGACAGCAGCTCCTGCCAAAATGTATCCGTGCCAAGGCCTGCCAGCCTGCTCTCCCCGCCCACTCTAAGGGCCAGAGCGTGAGCGGTGGGGCGCCAGTAGGCGGGTACAAGGTGAGGTTGGTGGGCGGGTGGCCAGGCTGGAGCTTCCTGACATGGGAACCCGCCTCACAGCAGGATCAAACTGGCTGCCGAGTGAATCACTACCCCTCCCACCACCTGACAGAGTCAGCGCCAGGCCAGCACACAGCCACTTTTACTGTCTCCACAATTAACAAGAGATCTAGGTTGAGAAAAAAGCGCTAAAAATACACCACATCACTCATCTGCCTGTGTTTCATCCAAGGTTCACATAACTTTGATGCAAAATTGGAAAATTATGAACTTAAAAAAAGAACTTCTTGAAATTTAGGTGCTGTAGGTTACAAAAGGAACAGAGTAGTAGTCTCTAAAAATGTATCAGTGCTGCTAAAAAATTCAGTATCTGCAAAGTGCTTAAAATTTAAACGCTTGCTTCACGGTGTAATGATGATACAGGCTAAGAAAGTAGATGAAGGTATCAGAGAGTCTAGCACCGAAGCAATTTTACACTTTCAGATTTCAGCCCGCAAACCTAAGCTTGAGGTGGGAGATAGGGCAGGAGGCGCAAATGCACATACCTGACCAATCTTATTTAAATGAGCAACAGGAGCAGAGATTTTCTGAGCTGTGGCTAGTCACTACTCAGAAGCAGGAACATTATCTCCAGAGTAAATAATGTCCTGGAGGACCAGTAGCTACCCAAATCGCTTCTTAAAAAATAGAAAACTGCTCCAGGCTGCTATTATTAAGCCTCAGATCCAATGGGAAGTTGAACCTTTGATCTGTTTAGGGTGCTGTGTATTTGCATTTTATAATGAGATCAAAGCAAGGTCCAGGGCCCCTGCAGAAGGCAGCTCTGTGCCCCATCTCAGCACACTGGACGATTTACAGACCAAAGCTATATTTCCCTGTTAACAAGATCTATGTAAGAGCTATGGACCTCAGTGAAAATGCAGTGGGAGATTTGATGTTTGTTAGGCAATCAACAGAAGCCTACATTCTCTTCCAGTTAATTTTCTTTTTTCTATGCAGGTGTGGAAAAAAAATCATGCCAGTAGCAACAATCTCTTCAACAGTTAAAGTTCAAGAGCAAACATTTCAAGCATTTTTAAACTGGTTGAGAATTGCTCCAGATTTTCTTTGGCATTCTTCACCTGTAAGAAATGCAGAGGGGAATTTACACACTTTGCCTGAAGTGAGCCTACTAGGAGCCAGGAGAAGGTTTGAGATGTGCACAGAGGTCAACATTTGAGAGTGTATGTGTTGTCTCTCTATTCAATACTGTTTCTGACCACTTTTTTCAAAAAACAGAAAAGCTACCACAAAAAAACTAAATAAATAAATAAAAAAAATCCACACAGTCATAGTGTCTCTGGTTGAGCTGAGGTGAGCAGAGTTTTATATCTTCAGACAGAATGATCAGAGCTGGAGTTGAGATAAGAAATCTACACTTGGTAAGGGTAAATTAATGTGAGGTGGGATCCTGAGAGAGGGCATAATGGTAGCAAGAACTGTGGAATGTGTTTCTTAAAATTCTGATTTGCAAATCTCATAAAATGTAGGTAAAATATAGTGAAAAGAAACAAAAAAGTCATCAAATACTTACTTAATACATACGTAATACTAACATAAAATTCTTTAAAACACCAGCTACATGTAATTAAATATAATGTACATTTTACAAATATTCTTAAGCTATGTATAATAATTAAATAACCAGACTGCTTTAAAATTATAGTATCACAAAAAAATACACAGGCACCATTTATTATGTGACAGTGTAGCCACAACCTGCAACATACAGGTAGTGGTTGACTCTCCCCTGTAGCCCAGTATTCTCCTTAAAGTGTCTTGAAGACACTTGCCTGCAAATCATTTATGCACCAACCAGCCCACAAACAGTTGTAGGGAAAGTGAAAGAATGCTGATTCGCCATTCATGACACGCAAGCCAGCATCCGTGAAGAGAAACAGCGGGTTTAAGAAACTGCAGCAACAGACTTGGGTTTGTGCAGACATTATTCTGCTACATTTAGATGAATTCTATTATATAACAGTCCAGGTGTCAGAAAAAAATTAAGAAAAGAACATTCTAACTCAGATGCATTTTGGTAATCATGTTTTGTTACTATATACTACTCAGATGCCAAGTCTAGTTTAAAGTCCAAAGTCACATGTGCATTACAGCCTCAACTTTGCTGAGCACATCTGACAGAGGAAATGATGGTCTTCTGACCTTGAAGAGAGACAGGACGGCTCCCATTTACCTTTCCATCTCAAAGGAGACATATGTGCCAGTTTGCATCACCAGTAATGGCTTTGATGGAGGGGACCGAGCAACATACTGTATATGAATTATGACAAAAAGGACAGAGAAAAATCAGGCAGTCACTGAAGAAGTCACTTAGACGGTATATACTTCATTACAGAAAAGTGTTTCTCTTGGAAAAAGCGCTTTTCCTGCTTTTCTTGGAAATCCGCTTTTGAAATCCTTGTAACAGAAATATCCATAAACAATCTGGCACCTCTTCAAAACACCAAACTTGCCAGAAAACAGAGGGAAGCCACAGCTACGGCATGAGCTACTGAATCGCATACAACATTGCTTAGACAAACCTGCAAAACGTGAATCAAAAGTCTCTCAAGAGCTGGAGAGGGTGTGAAGAAAAGCACTCTCTAATTGCTTGCTCATAGATGCATGCAGGTAGAGGCGCATATTCTGCACTCTCGAAGGCGCTGTTCACATTTTTTGACCTTGATGAATTATCTGTTTCTATTGACAGCACTTATTGATATTTCTTAAAAGCGCAGGCTAATGGAGTTCTATTGAGATGATTAAATGAGTTGCTGGTGCCTGGATTAGCCCGGTCTCATCTCATCAGCACAGCTTGCATTATCATACAGAACAGACGCATGCGTGCGCTGAGTCCCAAATTCCTGCAACTGACATCTCCAGGGGAACAGAGGAGAGATGACTACATCCGACCTACATTCACCCCACCCAGGCATGCTGTCTTCCAACTAATTACACAGACAAACATGCACACTTACTAACGCTATAGGTGAGTTTATATCCTATAGTCACAGCACAAAAGACAATGTCATCTCTGCATGCATATTAAAAAGAATTACACAATTTCAATTAGGTGTAAATGTATCAGTTTCAAAGGCGGGTTTTCTAAAGCAAAAGTAAAAAAAAAACAAAAAAACAAAAGCATATCCACTGTACAACCTTCTATTGACCTCGGAATGATTAGAAGAGGAAAATTTGCCAGGCCTTTGCAGAGGCTTAGATTAAAATATCATTTTGTAAATTCCCAAACTACAAAAACACAAAGAACAAAAATAAAGCTACAGGAGCTTGTTTCATGCCCTGGGCACAGCTCTATTTAAATGTCATTAAAACTAAATAATTTCATACTTGCCGTATACACATTATTGCAGCTGTTTAGATTCTCAGAAAGAAATCTATCAGGGAAATCACCCTATTAACAAGAACTGAGGAAAAAAATGGTGACGCAGGCTGGAGTCTATGAGCGCATCTCCAAACCACCTTTACGGTGTTTCCTGTGCTGTACAGCATCCTGGTTAGAGTGATGTGGTTTTTCACACTTTTAAATGTGAGGGGTATTTCTACAGTTGCAGCCCACATTCAGGCCAGAATGTGTTGATCTATGCAAGCTTTTACTAAACTAGAAAGTACTTCAAGAGCGTCAATCTCTACCAATAGACTGCTGAGTAATTCTACAACTTGTTCATATGCCGGGGATATCTCAAGGATCACGTCAAATCCACATAACGCACGACACCGAAAATACACCCTTGCTACTTGAAATTAAAATCTCATCTTAATAACCACGGGTGAAAATCAAAAAATTAAACACATATTGGTACAGATCCCGAAGCCTATCCGTCTATCAAATTTTATGATCTTTTATATTTAGTGCATTAATCCCATTTAATCTGAGTTAACTACCTATTTAACACTGCATAGATATGACTCAAAACAATAAAAAATTTACCTTGTAACACTAACTACAATGGCCTTTGCATTCCTGTGACTATATTATGCACATTTTTACAATATCATCATCTTTAATGGAAGTGTATGCTTAACAAGTAATGTGAAAATATGCACATTGAAATTTGAGGACTAAATCATTATTCATCCTCTAGAAGCTGAAACTTCCAGGTGAGCTGAATGCATATTTCCCTGACAATAACTATAATCTGCAATCTTCTATTTGTCTAAACATCAGAACAAACAATGGCACATTAAGAGCCACATACACACAAAGTTCTAGTGAATTAATATGTAGTCCTTTCTGCAAGTCTACTGTGGTATTATATCTCAGTGGACAAGGCACTAACCCTGCCAGCAGCACCAGTTTGATTCCCACTGAGGCCACCCACTCTAATATACTGTATTTATATGAAAAATGCAGTGCTTTGGAGAAAAGGCTTTTCTACAGTTATTTTAGTTGGGCTAGTCAGTCACACCCTCATATTTCTGTGCAATAAAGTCTGTGGATGTGCAGAGGAGTTCATCGAGTCCACTCCTGCCCACCTAAATGATAATTGACTCATCGAGCTCTCTAACAAAGTCTAAAATATCCTTGTAGATACACACTGACCAACCAGACCAGTTCCTAGTTCAAGCTCTATAAATGCAACTGAATGCTACAAGCATCGACAAGGATACCGAAAAATACAACTGCGACCGTGTAACACTGCCTCAAGAAAATACATCATTTGTGTGCAGTGAATGGTTAAATTTGAAGCCAGATAAGGCAGGTCATAAACAAAATACAGAGCTGATATCAGTGTTGAGATAAATATGCCTGTGACGTGGACACAGTGTCGGGATACATGCAGAGTGACAACACAGGGCCCTGCTGCTGACAACTAAATAAGGGATGATGAAGGTAAAAGAGGAAACACAGGTTGCAAAATAAAACAATTAATTTCCTCACAAAAGGCCTTGCCACAGAAGCTAAAATCAATCCATTTATAATAACACATGCTTTCTCATCTCCCTCTCACCTACTCACACACACACACCTTCATAGAGCCTGTACACACGCCAGATCTTGTCGCCCCAGGAAATGGGCTTCATACATCTTGTCTGACTGCAATAAAGCAGTGCCTAAGATTCTATTTCCAATAAACGTCGACTGATTGGAAAACTCATTCTAATATCAATTTCCATCTGGGCCCTTTAAAAGGCAATCAGCATAGCTTCATCTCGGTATATCATGGGCTCCTTGAGATGATGACACAGCACTGGCTCTCTCCTTCTGCATAATGGCCTTCTCCTATCAAGGCATCTGCAATGAATAATACCACCCATGAATGGGCTATTTAGTGTGTGTTCGTACAGATAGGGGCCACTTCTCTGAATATTAATCCAGGGTTTTACACTTCATATGGTTCTCTCAGGGCTGCACCATTTTTCATTCGGAGGAGCGAGGCACTCACAGTGTGATTTGGTGCACTCATGGTTTCTCTTTAAGCTTTTTTAGAAGTGACAATGGTGATTACCAATGTCATCTCAATTCATGCAAGATACCCAGCACTCACAAAACAATGACTTAAGTTAAGAAATATCATTATATTATGATATTTAACTGTTATATTAATGATAGCAACAACTTAAGACAATATTTTAAGACCTGAGAAGAAGAATTTGTGAATAAACAGAAAGGTTTGCACTGCCAAAAAGCCTTCAACTGAATTCTGTCAAGAGCACTAAATTGATGTTTTTGTTGGACATAAAATCTGTCTGCGTCTGTCAAAACCTCAGCTCCTCCCAGAATACAACCACATCACTATTGTGATGGCATGCTTCTAAGCCAAAGACAAATATCTGTTTTTCTCACCTTCCAGCCACTGCCCGCCTCCCTGTAGTAGGGAAAGTTATCACAGATCCACTGGTAGATCTCACTCAGGGTCATCTTCTTCTTTGGCGAGCTGTTGATAGCAAATGTAATGAGGCTGGCGTAGCTGTAGGGCGGTTTGCCGTCTTTGTGCTGCTGCACCTCCTCCTGGTCCAATGTGGTGTTAGGATCCAGTAAGGTACTTTTCTTTCCCATGCCTGGCCCATGGGCATTCTGGGCATCTGCCTTACGTATGGCTGCCTGCATGGTCAGCTGAGGAAGCCAATCCATGGAGGTCAGGCTACTTTCCAGCTCCGACGTCATGGTGACGGCAGGCTGGGCAGGAAGGGGATGGGGAAAAGGTGGAGGTGGTGGTGGTTGCTGTTGGAGATCGGTGACTGATGGGGAGTAGACCAGGTGTGGAATAACAAATGGAGACAAGTGACAGGTTGAGAGAGAAGAAGTCAGGGTTCCCTCAGCTCAAGACATCAGCAAAGCATCGTCTTCAGGTAGACTCTGGGGAAACAGACAGACATGCCTTCATCAGTCTTGTACTCTGTGTAATAAAATGGAATGTTAAAGTAGGGCTGGGTTTTCACTAATGATTAAATTCCGATCAACAATGCCCCAGTTGGATTCTTTTTCTGATTCAATTCAATTCAAAGAATATTTCTGTTTCACTTAGAAAAAATCCTGTAAACTGTACAAACTAAACTACTGTCACATTAAGACTTATCCTCAAGGCAGTTACATTAATGCATTTTTTATTTTATAAGGCAAGCATTTTGTTACTTAAAGTCAGATATTAGGCATATATTTAAAATATATAAAATTATTTAACATGTATAAATGAAAAACAATTAATATCAGATCATTCAAACAAACACAGCTCTGCATTACAAATCAACTAAACACTAAAATCAGCAATACAAGAGATAACGCAACCAGAAACGCAAGCATGGAGGCAACTCTGAACAGCTTGTCCAATGTCGAAAAACACATCTCAGTAAGGTATGCTTATACTTTCTGTGCAGAGCACAAGCCCACCACTTTCTTCACCACTTGCTGCTCTCAAAGCTGAGTCATAGCTGGGACTCCATCTGCACAGAGAGCGAGTAAATGCCAGGCAATTGTTTTCACAACTGCCAGCCAAATGGGGGAATGGCTCAGGAGGAATTCCGACTCTCTTGAGGGCAGTAAACCCCCTCTCCTTCTTTCTTCCCTGCCTGCCAGTTTCTCTGCCTCCTCCTTTTCCTCCCCCAAAAAGAAGCCGCTGCCGTAAACAAGTCGGCCAGTGTCGTCTTGCAAACTGTCTTCTCGTGGCCTGTGCGTGTCTGCCATGCTGTGCGGTGTACAGCCTGCAACAGTCTGTATCTCTGTCCCTCTCGGCACACTGCCCTCCTGGTCTTAAAATAGATGGGCAGAGTAGAAAGGCCTAAAGTTACAACTGAGGTGAACATAGGCATCTGTGTAAAAAAAAAAAAAAAAAAATCCCTGACCAGAATGACACTGCAATCTGGCTGAAGGGGAAAAGAGGCAGGAGAACGAGGAATCCTCACGAAGTTGTGGGATTTTTCCCTTGACTAAGCATGCTCTGTGTGAGTGTGTTTGTACATGTGTGAGCTTGAGTGTGCACTCAAGCTGGAAATAAATACAGTCTTGACGGCACTCAATAGGTCAAATAGTTGACATACCTATACTGTTTATACTTAGACTTTATCTTCCAAAATAGTATTTTAAGCCAAAGTGGAACCATATCACGATGTTATCCATTAAAATAAATAGTCAGTCATTCAAACCCTTCCCAATAAATATGAAATATTTCTGCTAAACATGATTTGGAATTATGTTTGATTCATCATAAGTAGTTACTTAGAGAAAAAGTGTGAAATTGAAGCTATTAGTACACAGTTTACCTGATGGATTGGTGGTCTGACATTTGTTTTCTCATCTACTGTACGTTCCTGTATAAGATGGCACAGATAAAATGGCGTATACATAAAATGAAAGGGCTATCTGTAAACAGGCAGTTCAGGAGAAATAGCAAGACATTCCTAAATTAGGCAAACTGCTTTGGCGGCAGTGGGTCAGAAGCAGTTTGTGGTTGTCCCTTTCAATTGATCTTTCCCAGCAGGGGTTAGCTAGTGCCCAGCAGCCAATTCAATATCTGCTATCAATGCAGACAGGCAGAGTCAGATGATGAAGGCACATTTCATAAAAGTCTGTGAAGGGAAAAACCCAGTCTGGTTGTGGGTGATCATTAATGGAGAGGGACGTGGGCCTATTTAGTCTCAAATTGCCTTTATATTCAGTTGTAGCTTTTATTAAATACCTTAAAACTTTCTCATACAATTTTATCTTAAAGGAACCTCTTAAAATCATCATTTATTGGATTTCCTTTAATTATAGTTTGCTTAAAATCTATCTTTTGGGTGCGTCTGCTTTAGGCTTGAAAGTTTGTAGCACAAAATTTATTTAGACTTAGGCAAAATAAAGAATATTTAAAATATACTGTGCATAAAGGACAGCAGTGTTTTCATTCTGCAGAGGTGGTTTGAGAGATGTCTATAGATGTTTTGTTTTTATTCCCTCTGTAAATACTTGGAATTCAGCAGACCACAACTGTTCTCCTTCAATGGGAACACAACGAACTCTTTGCAGCCATCTCTTGAGCCTTTTGACACTGACAGATTTCGGTTGCACTTTAATGTGTTCAAGGAATCATTTACTGGTGTTTTTATTCTTCCTTTGTTAATATTTGCATCATGTTTGTTCACAAGTCAGAGGGCTCGTGAAGAAACACCAGAGGCTTTGAGGTATAACCTCTGCAGTCATGAGCAGACTGATAGATGAGCAAACGCGATGACTGACTACTGACAGGTGAGTCAGCCTAATGGTGGAGAACAGATCTCATCCCCGATAAGGCAAACACATCAAACACAAAATATCTCTACCCTGTAACTGAAATAAGGGTGACTCACAAGCAGCTAATGACTGTAATTTTCCTCTTTCAATGCTAGCATATTTAAATTTAAAACAAATTTAATTTTGAATATTTATCTACACATCATTACCCAAGTGAATATCTACAACTTTGCCTTGTCTAAATTATTATTAAAAAGCAGTAAATTGTCCATCCATGGATTCACCCGGTTCAAGAGTACAGATTTTATAATCGGTGTCACCCTCTCACTACAACTACAAACAATCCATCTCCTATTCTGAAACACACCATACTGTAAATGTATAATTTAGATCTAGAATTTGATAATAGCGTACACAGTAGTAGTAGAAGTGAATAATGCCAGTGTGTACAACATGTATAGACAGACTAAACCTAGCAATGAATATGCTACCTCAGTTTCATGTTTTAACACTTGAAGAACATCAGAGTATTTTCCAATAATTACCTATAGCATGGTTTCCCATTGTAGTCTAATTTATCTAACCAAATATATCTGAATACTTATTGTAATTTAAAAGATATCTAATATTACACTTTGTGTATGTTAGTTCAGGATTAAATGTTTGTCACACATCTGCAGCCACACATGAGCACAGCTCATTTCAATTTTATTCATTATGGCTGCACTTCCACAACAGCAAAAAAAATGTTACACAAACTCCTGCAAGTTATGTGGACTAACTGTACATTTTTTGTGGCACCAAACTAAAGAATCACTATGACTGGATTTTAATGCAACCACTAGCCGAGCACAATTAATTCTACAAACAACCCATTGCGCAACTGTGTAAAATGCCGTAATTACACCATTATTAGTCAAGTTTAAGATTCATACTGGTTAAATGCAGCTGGTTGTCAAGGGTCACAACATGAAACAGTAGAGTTTCATATATTTTTAATCGCAGCTTCTACTTGTCTGTTAAAATATTTGCAGCGGAGCACCTCATATCAAGGAATAATTGAAAAAAACATGGATGTGCCTCCTTCCACATGCACACTGTGCTAAATTCACAAAATGTTACTATTTAGAATAATATTGGTATGGACATATGTATAAATGTAAATTTAGTGGGAGAATCTGAATTAAAATTCCCTTGACAGAGAGGGAAATTTGCTGAATATAATCTTTATACGGTCTCTGGACTGCATTAGATCAAGCTAGTTGTTCTTCTAAGTGTCAGCTGTAAGTATTTGTCTAACTCAGTCCTGAAGGTTTGGATGTAGTGCAGCAAAGAGGCGGAAGCAGGCAGAGCCTTCAGGTGGCTACCGGAGGTGAGCTGACAGAGGCAAGAGTTGATGAAAGGCACTCCGCCTGCTACACGGAGACACATGCCATTTGACCCTCCACGCTAATGATCCAGCTGCTACATAATCTGTAAGGCCACGCTGGTGTCTTAATTAGAGAACCTTAGGCTGTGGCAGGAATGATGAAGCACAGCTCAGACAGGCAGGAGGGCAGCCCCCCTGCTGCCTTCATTACCCTGGCAGGCTGTGGGACAGTCAGAGCAGAGACAAGCCTCAGCCTGCTGCCACCACAAGGAGGACTGTCTAAGTACGTTCACCAGCGGGTCTGGGGGTTGGCAGAGGAGCGCCGAGGAGACGGGGAAAGAAGAGAAGCAAAGCCAGGTGAGATCTAGCAGTAGGGGAGGGTTTTAAGGCCATCACCATGCTAACCGGCAGCAGAAGCAGCTACAATGTGTGCATCGAAGGGGTGTTAAGACTTAAAGCTTCATGATTACCAGCCTAAGGGAACAGACTGTGATCCCACACACATGCAGCCCCTTTGATCTGGCTCTAGGAAAATGGGGTTCCGTCACTGTCACCACCAAAAAAAGACAAGAAAAAAAAACTTCTTTCTCTCCCTCTGTCTGGACTTTAATTTGTTTTTAGAATGGAGCTCTGAGAGCATTTTCGAGGGCTGAGAAGGAGAAATGGATGGCCAAATTCGTTCTCTATTCAACACTCAAAGTTCCTTTATCCTCCAGGGATTAATGGCAGATTTAGTTCTGAATGAGAAATTGAAGGCGTTTTTGAAACATCTTAATTTACCAAGTTCTTGACAGGACTTATCAACGTTGCCGCTGCCAACAGAGCACAGACAGCAAATCACTGATTGTGTTTTGTGTCTTCGCTACTAAGTCTGAAGTGGCTCAATCAAACTGACAGCATGGTTATTATACATGTGCCAGGCCTTCTTTTCTTCAAGAATCCTCAATGAGGCAACAAGCTGAGTAACAACCAAGGATTACTCAACACAACATAGCAGATTACGTCGTCTTCATCATGTTAGGCAAGTATGTACTGAGATGCAAGTCAGCATGTGCGTCACTAAATCAGTGCCGGTTTGCCATATCCACCGTTGCCAAACTAGTGTCTATAGCTACCACTTCTAAAAATAATACCCCAACAAACATAGGCAGAAATTATGTCATGTTACTACAATGAATGGGACTCAACATGTTATTCAATTCCAATTTACTTGTTCATTTTAACTCTCTTTCTGAAGGTGTTTTGTGTCAGTACATGTGTGTCAAAGGTCAGTACTGTTTGAAAGCAAGTTTTTGTAATAGGGTAAAATAAAGTATTTTCTTTAAATGTTGTAGGATTTTGCAACTATTTATTACCTGTGGCTAAAAGTTAAAGTAATTGCCCACATCTGTTGTCTTGTTTCTTTCAACAGGACTGTGCAAAACATTGCTATGCCAATTTTAGGAAATGAGCCAAAGGGGGAACCCAAAAAAAGGGATTTGTTTTTACTACATCTCTCATTGTGATATAGTTTTTTTGTTTTGCTGTCAGTATCGTGTCAACTCCAAGATAAATGCTACATATTCCTTTATGATAGCATGTTACTGTAAGGGATGAGACATGAACCGGTTTTACAATATGCCACAGTGAAAAAAACTTGATGATAATTATACAGTTTTATA
>JAPQRQ010000022.1:15096813-15122240 GCA_037367365.1 Apogon talboti | reverse complement strand
TATTTTACTACTGCCATTTAATCGCAGTTGCATATCAATTAATTTCTGCATAAATACATTTCATTATTATATAACACCCCTCTACTACCAGCCTCTTCATATTTTCTAGCTAGAACACCAGGCTACCTACATAGAACAACTTCCCTAAAATACCTGTGCATTACTGTCATTGTTTTCTCTCTGTGAAAAGAATAGGTTATTCAGCTCACATTCTCACTCCCACTTGCAGACACAAGACTGCTGATAGGTACCAGACCAGTGCTCTCCTGCACTTATCTGCAATTTCCGCGATTAATCCCCTTTTACTGCACTTATGCATCCGTCACGGGTAAGACTCCAGCAGCATGTGTCTGTTCAGCTACACAGACACGGCCATTAAGACCTGTGATGGCTGTACTGCCGTATAGGCTACCTCAGAACTGTAGACGTGATGAATGCTGCATTAAAAACAGTGTCACTAGGATTCAAACAGACCACAATAAATATTTACACCACTGATTGTTAAATGCTGCCCAGACTTTGGTGAGTGTGGAGAGGGAGCGAAAGAGAGAGAGGCCTATTATGACAAGAATCTTCCTGTAGTGTGATGGTAACTTGGCAAAAGGGAGGGGAATCGCTAAGCGTGCTCGCTCTGTTATGCCTGAAGATTTGGCACATGCACTCACAACAACAACAGTGATGTAACCTGGTAACAAGCCTTTGGCATCTCTACTCTCGACCGAAACCCAGGTCATACCTTCCATATCAACGGCTTTATATCCAGCGTGGGAGAAGCCCTTGTTTTCCTAGCGATTGCAAGTGGGATAAACAAGGAGGGGTGGGAACTCTGCTCACCTGCCCTTCAGTCAAAAGGAGACTCCTCACTTTTTCCAGCCCTTGAGGCAAAGGACTTAGGGAGTTATTTTTGAGCTCTCACAAACCAAAATAGCTGTATGTTTGAACATTGTGCTTGCACGTGAGCACTGTAATCATGCAGTGAACTACCCTAAGACTCATCTTCATTAAAAAACAAAAAGTAGGTAACGGCAGTGCCAAGGCAACAGCTTTTAATGTCAGTCTTCCTTCTCAATTAAAGGCTTAATGGTTCCGCTGAAACCACCCCCAGGAAGAAAGCATTAATAACCCAGTCCTTACTTGCATTTTTAGGATGTGTCAATTATCGCTTCGCTGCTCACGCGGCTGAGCACATTGTTCAGCTTATTGCAGCCTACAGCAGAGCCAGGCGCCAACCGGGGCCTCCTCGCTGCTCACAGAATGCGCAAAAGCGCCTATGTTTTACAGTGCAATCTATGTGTCAGTGTTATTAGCGGGCTATGTGCGTTAAAGTTGGTTTTTAAAATGCAGGCAAGCAGACCTCTCTGCTGTGCTCTTAAAAAAGAAAAATGGTATACATGCTCTTTCTGCTCCCCTACTCCCTCAATCCCACTTCGCCTGTGGTTGAACAAATCAAGTCCATAATTATTCTGCCAATCAATCGGGAGCACAACTGTGGCTGTGAGGCAGTTAGATGCTGAGGAGAGAGAGTTGTCAACAAAGCAAAGCTAAACCCCGAGTTCCTTTAAACCCACTGAACCTTAAAAAGGCAAGAGAGACACCTTTGTCTTATTAGTTAGTGCCAAACAAAGGGAGTTCTTCTCAGTACATGGTAAAAAGCATGCAGTTGCTGCAAGCAGACCAGGCAGAGAGACCGAGGATCAGAGTGGTGGAGGATCTGGGAGTTGGCTTTGGATCAACCGAGATGCTTCAGGCTGTCTGGAAAGGCCACAAAGTGAGCAACAGGGTTTGCGACCCTTAGATACATACACTTTAACCAAAAGAGAAATTGCAAAAAGATGCAGCACTGTCAGATATTAGAGCTATTACAGAGACGCCCTCTGTGTTGAGACCACTTTGCTTGTTAATGTGGATCTGGAAGGGAGGGATGTCCATGTATACAGATACAGAAACAAGACGGAGAAACAGGTTTACTGTAGAACTAAGCAGATGAAGGAAGACATGTAAGCAAAAGGCTCTCTGCTCATTGTGCAATCTGCAGCCAGGTCAATACAAAAAACACATAGGACATTCCAGTAACTGAATAAGCCTTTCCACTAAATCAGAGCAGTGATCAGGAGGGGTTCATCTCTCTGTCCCTAACAGCTTGCTTGGGAGGTGGCCTTTGTTTTGGAAGAGGCAGGGGTGCCCTGACACCAACCATGCGAACCCAATTACCCTGGTCCCACGGCCTGGAGGCGCACATTAGCACACTCCCTGTGGGAGGCTGACTCCATGCCAGCCTGGCAGCTAGCAAGATCCTGCTGCTGAATCACAAATAGACCACTTAAGGCATGGGCACGGCAAACCGTTTGGTGGCAATCTTGAGTGCCTATCCTCATCTGCATTCACTGGATGGAGTTCAACACCAAAGTAAAAAATTGGGGTAGTCTATGAAGCAAATAGCAAAGTAAGGTGAGCATAGGTCCATTTGCTTGGATTTAGCAAACTATTCACTCCACTGCTCACAGCTACAGCAAAGCCATGGTCAACCTGCATGAACAATTTAGTTCTTGGGGAGTAAAGACTTCAAAAAAAAAAAAAAAAGGAAAAAAAAGCAGCCTGGGTGACAGGCATGTTCAAATATTAACTGATGTAATTAAAATCCAGAAGACTGTCACATTATTGCATAGATGATTGTGTATTGTCTACACTACAATGTAATCAATACAGATAGGAGAACATTTAAAGAAGGTACTTTCTTTTTTTTGGTAAAATTATTTAACTCAGATACAATGTGGCTTTTGTGTCCACATTATTATTCACAGAAACATGCATGTGTGAGCCACATGTTCAAGCACAACAGAGATGTGTTAAAAGGAAACCATGCTCGAGTTACCTGAGCGTGATTTAAAGGAATTACCTGGGTGGGCAATGCATGTTCTGAAAGTGCTACACAGAGCAGGAATCAGGTCATGAATTTCAAATGTAGACAGTGGATCAGCATTGGCAGCTCTGAAGCTGGAGGAGAGAGAAGGAGGTGCGCGATGCAGCAGTAGCACCGGCTACACTCAAGAATGAGCACTCACTTTCGAACTAAGAAAGCACAAAGTAAAAACACATTTCATACATTTAAAATATCTTGAGGGTCGGTACATTTGTTAGATGTTCCTCTCACGTAAAGCCTAAAATTGTCTTCATTTAGGATGGCACTAGAGCTGGAGTTATAATTAAAACCATTTTGCTTTTAATCAATATTCAATCTCTCAGAAATAATTAACAGCATATTAAAGAGTTTACTGCCTGACGGAGCTGGGTGCCTCTACATCATTAAGCTGTTGAAGCGCTGCTCTTTGGCTCTTGATGTCCCATTTCACTGGTTTACTGCGCCTCCATACAAGCTCTTTAAAATGCTCCTGGAGTCATACTGTACCTGCAGATAATAACACAGCCCAATGATAACATGCAATGTGTATACTCCCCCATTCTTTTTACATGTAATGTGTCAACACTTTGAACTACATGAATGAACTCGTACGTGACAAAGGTAAGGTTTGTGAACTACTGGCACATGGCATAAAGCTTCACAAATAACGGCAATAATTCTTGATCAATATTTTAAGGGCAGATTTCTGCCATAAATACATGCCCTTTCCCCCTGAGAGATAATGTAGTGGCAAGTTGCACAACGCAGCACAGAACAAATTAGAGGGATTAGGAGTCACAGGTCAATAGTTTCATAATTTCTTGACATTCAATCCTCAGCTTTACTAAGACATTACCACTAGTAGAGGAACAACACCTAGTGTCAGGTTTTTGACATCCAGAAACAATCACCCAGTCAAACACACAATGTGCGAGTCATGCACAGTAAAAGCCCATAAGACACAAACACAAAGCCAAATGAAATAAATGCAAGATCAATCATTTGCTCAATCAGAATATGTCCTGCATGTACCTGCAGTGATACTCACCACAAAAATAGCCTAAGCAGATTTGTAGAATACAGTATAAATGCACTCCAATCAGCTGTTGAACTTAACCAGCGCCGTCTTACATCACCAGGAATTATCTCTGTTTATACAAGCTAATAAATTCCTTGGGCATTCTCCAGATGACTTCCATGGTAATTTGGGGGCAGCTTTGTCTACAGCGTTTTTGTCTATTACTGATTAACAGAACTACAGAGTAAAACATGAGACTGATTGTGTTTGCGGCTATGTATGACAAGACCAGGTATTTATTTGCACGTGAAACGGACAGCTGTCGGTGTCTATACCTGTTCACTTCACCCTGCTCCGTTCCAGATAATTTCAATTAATTTGGTTTCCTGGAGACAATGTTGCTATTTATCTGGGTGTGGATGAGGGAAGGTAGCGGCAGTCATTGTTGGTTTAAGCTCGGCAGTCAAAATACCTTCTGGAAAAAAAATAGATTCATCACTATGAGGTTACTGCCTTACAAGAACAACAATAGGTCATCACAAAACCAGAGGATTTACCACAATGACAGCAGACATGTGATTTAGGACTAAAGTCAGGAGTTTTTGGCCTTGAGTTTTTACACTGACAAGGAAAGATCTGACAGTAACTTTGTAAATCTCCTATTGAGGGATCTGGTACAGAAATGATTAATCAATTCCCAGCAGACTTAGCGCTCACTACAACACTGTCAGCTCTGTGAGGCTGCACTTTAACCTGCTAGTCATTTAAGAAACAAAATTCATTATGATTTTGCACCATATATATATATATATATATACACACACACACAACTTTGTAGTAAAACCATCAAATAGATGTCAAGACGTGTCATTGCAGTATAAATGTCAACCTCATCTCAGCACAAGAGGAGAAGTAAAGAGATCTGGGGATCAGTAACGCCTGTAGCAACATTTTACGACAGTACTCCTACGATTGTTGCGACATTTTAGTCTGGAGCAAAGGTGAAAAAAATGCTAATGATCACTATACTCCAAGGACATCAAAATCATTAGAGAATTATAGGAAGCACAGTGCATATTTATTTATTTAATTTTTTTTTTTTTACACAATCTAAATGTTTCTGAAAGATTTAACAACTACCTTGCACTTGCCAGTATGAAACCAGGGAGACGAATAAACAATAATGAAACATGGATAGCACTAAAAAGATTACGTCAAAAGGCTTCTGGTATTTAACAAAGGTTCCTGTTTAGCAGTCAACTCTTGGCCGTAATATTAAAATGGATATGGTTAAACTAGAACACTATAAATCCTAAAGCCACACTTAACTGAAATGAAAATGCTGCACATAAAGCTCACTTCAATTGTGATAATTTTGAAGCAATGCTTTATATTAATAAGAATAAACCTGAATGTCAGTTAAACACAGAGCAAAAAACTCAAGGATGAGCAATAGTCAACCTGTTAGTCAATCAGTAGCAAGTAAAGGCCACGGCAGCCTCTGACAGACACCCTGAGGAACTCCGATGACGTCCGCACCCAGCACTCCCTCTGAAAGCCCAGCCCATCAGAAACACAGGAGGAACTCCCTCGTGCGTGATGAGGCAGCAGGGCAGCAATGTGAGAGTGTAGTCAGACAGAAGCAGAAGTGGATATTGTACTACTATTGTGAAATTGGTTCTGATATTTTCAGTGGAGAACTCTGATTTCACAGGAGGAAGGTGAAGAAGCTGAGTGGGCAGCTGACATTTTGTGCTGCTTTCAAGCATAATTTTAACCATGATGGGTCAATAGCTCCCTCCGAGCTTATGAAACAGTTTGATTTGGACACTGGTAACTACACTTAACATCATATATATCAGAAAAAAAAACCATTAACAAAAAGTCCTGATTACATTATTATACATACGTCTGTCAATTCTTTATGTGCTCCTTATTGTAAATACATGCCAATCAGATAGACATTAGCCTGATGTCTTTTTAAACAGCGGTAAATGAGCTATTCAGAGTGGAGTGAATATTGACAGCAGGAACATTGATCTGAAGTCACCATGTTACTGTCAGCATGGAGGATGAGGTTCTTGAAAAACTTACAAACTGAGCATAAGCCACAGACTACAACAATCTGTGAGTGTAGGGCATTCATCCATGTTTTGATGTTATGGCAACGGTTATGAAGCGACTTAAAAAGGGAAGATAAGGAGAGGAAATAAGCAAGAAAAGGACAGCACAAGAATGATGTCAGAGAACCGTCATTTGTTACTTGTGATCATAAAGTCAAGGTTAAGAATAAATAAAAAAAAGAGTAGAACTGCAGGGGTTGTATGTTGTCATTAAACCAGTCAAGTTGCAGTCTATATCGGTGTCAGTCCAGACTCATGATACATTTAGAGAAGACTTAAGAAGGGCTTAATCAAGAGGATTTGTTTTTTGGTGAAAGGGAAGCTGTCACTATATTGAGTCCTGTTCCAGTGAACCATATCCAACAAGAAACATGCCTTCAGAGTTTGAATGTGGTGTTGAATAATGGCCAGAAAAGTATTCTAGAAGCGCACTATGATGAAACAGTTAAGTTGACCTTTGACCTTTTGGATATAAAAAGCCATCAAATGACCATTTCATTGTGTTACACATTTGTGTGAAAATCTGTCAGAATCGGCCGATGAATTCTTGAGTATTGGGCAAAAACGTGTTTTGTAAGATGACATTTATCTTGACCTTTGACCAACAACACATCATCATTTCATCATTCTTCCAAGAGAATGTTTATGCTTAACTTGTAGAAATTTTGACATATCTCAGACAACGATGGAACGGACAGATATACGGGCATAAATATGGACTGTCTTTTCTTGAATTGTTTTTCTTTATCTCTGAACAGTACACGTCTTTTCAAGCATATTATACCACACAACAGTAATGACTCTTTGAAATGACTCTCAGTATGTGTCTCAGGCAAAGCGATTTCATTCATTACCGATCTAATTGGCCTGGTCTTCAGAATCCTTGAGATGTGATGGAAGAGTCACTATAATAGTGTTAAAATGCTTTATTTCCTGTAAAGTCCTTAGTTCTTGAATTTTACCTCTCGGGGCTTAAAGTTTCTAAGTCTATTTGGCCAAACAGTCTCGCTTCGTGCCCCTCGATAGTTTGAGAGTTAAAGATGCCATGACAAATTGTAGGTCTCAGCTTATGTGAGGTGGCTGTTAACCTCCAATCGATTTGCAGAGCTCATCAAAAGTCTTGAGTGCTTTACATTATTGAATGGAGACAGAGGCCAAAGCATCCCAACATTGACCGGGGATTTCATTCTTTATGAGTGAATAAAATCACATTTGCACAGGTATTGGACAACACAGCACAGACTAATGGGGTTTATGACACACTTCACAGACTACAGCGCTGATGGCAGGTGAAATATTCCTGCTGCATCCTCACATCAGTCACATTGTGCATCCACAATTCGACAGTAGTTTCACTGTTCTTCAGAACCCTGGTCAACTATCTAGTGTAGGTTAAAAAATAAACTGTAGAAACACTGAAACGTTCTTTATCTCGACATTGCTGGTGTTGCTAGTGACAAGTTATTGTCGACAATGATTTTAGTAACATATTATCTCTGTGCAGTAAGCTGTAAAACTCATGAGACACTGACAAAATAGGGATTACACCAACAAAAAGCGTTTTAGGATGCTAAACTTTCAGCAGAATCCACACTAAAGCCTCATTACATCTGCTAACTGTGATGCTGATGATGCACTGTTTTTTTTTTTGTTTTTTTTTTGTCCACACCGCATCTTGCTGGTGTAAAAGATAAGGCTAATTAAGTGGCACCATTTGCATCTTTACCTCTGTGTTTCAACAGTGGAGGGAGGAGAGCAGCCACAGCGGGCTAATGAATGTTTGATTTGAGAGCGAAGATTTCCTGTCACTTTCAACGCTCCTGACATAACCCTCTCCTAAACCCCTTAAATTCCCGTGCTCCGCTATCTGGCACAATTGTCAGCCTCTCACCTTTTTCCTCAACCTTCCCTTTCTCCACTTTAAATTCCTGAGTTCATCCCCCCCATCCGTGCCACCCCACCACCACACAGGCTGCGCTCATTACAGCGGATTTGCATGTCTGCTCCAGAGCAGTATGAGAGGAGATGAAACAGAACTCCCAGTGGCTGCCTCTGCAGAGCTTCACTCATCTGACAGAAAGAGCTCCACTTTGGGCCCCAGACACAGCCAGCAAACAAATGCAGGCTTCTTAAAGGGGCCATACACACACATGCACGCACAAACAAACACAAAGATACTCCCCTGGAAAGAATTTGCGCTGCACACTATTCAGTTTAAATATATCTACATGCAGGAAATAAATTGAAAAACAAAAGTCTACCTTCCAGCACACTGCTTCCCTCCCTGCACATTACCAATCAAGTCTGCTCAGCTGAGACTCTGACTACTGTTACTCTGCCATCAGTCTTCATTCCTGCTGACAGATCCTACCTAAGACTGATGACCATATTTTGGATTTGCATGTCCCCTTCCCTTACATTTTGAATACAACCCCTTTATGAGATAGCAACAGATAACTGATAATTTGATTAAACATACAATATGATTGGAGGAATTGCTTGCTAAAGAAAATAACATTTTTATTCTCAATCTAAAAAATATCAATCTCTGAAATTAGTGTCGAAACATTTAAATATTTTACTAGAATCAAATGAATATCATCTTAAATATAAATCTACTCTGATATTCCCTATAAAAAAAGGTTGACCTTTGTTGTCCCGGATAGAAAATGTTAACAATGAAAGCCACAGTTCTTGTAGTCAAGAGTCCATGTATTTACAATCCAATCATTTCTCTAGTTGTATCTGAAGTAGAGACCAACTGATCAGTTGTATTTCAGCAGTTTTTATTTATTTAGGTGCAGGGATATGGTCAGATTTATAGGCTTTCAGCTTTTTCCTACAATAAAATATGACCATTATATCTGTACTTAATAGAGTGAAACACACTGGTAGGAACAGGATAACCACAACATTTCTTTAAGGATTACTGACGGGACTAGAGTTTTAGTACTAGAAGGTGAGGTACTGCTGTGTATGTCATGAGGAGGAACATGCTGCTTCCTCCTCTCCTATAAATCGTGTGCTGTGTGGTGAGATATCTGTGCCTCTGCTTATTTTGTACAGTTACACTTGATGTAGCTCAGGTCCTATCCGGAAGTCACCCATTATCTGCTATGTACGTGTAAAATCCGAGACAAAATACAGTGACATGAGCATTTTTGGAGATTTTGCAGTTCTAAATAAAACTGAAGGGACGAAAAAGCCAAGCAAAAACCACAAAAATGAAAAAAATAAATAAAAAAGAAGAAGGAGTCCATGTTTCATTCTTGGTCTCCTTTAGATGAGGTGCTTTTGTTCCGGATGAGTCACTTTATGAAAGTGGTGCATCATGTGCCATGCAACATGAGTCATAGTGAAAGAGAAGGACAGAGAGCCCTGGACTGTGCATGCTCATGACCTGACCTGTACTGTTCCACACTGACCACACACCTCTCTCAAGTGAAGCTGCTGCGACCATCCCTGACCTGCAAAACGTGGAGAACAAAGGTCATGTTGTGTTAAAGAAATGTGTTAAAAGATGAACTTATTCATATGTCTGCTGTTTGTACGGTGAAATCAAGAAACATTTTTATTGCTTTCCAGTCTCCTTTTGCACTTTGAATATATTTTGAAATGCAGTTGGGAAAGTCCTACATTGTCCAGACTGCCCTGACTCATATGCGTTTGGGGGCTTACTAAGCTAATGAATAAAATAAAGAGAAATAAAAAAGGAGAACATGGACAGTATGTTTGATTTGGGAAGAGTTTCAGATCCATATTTTCAGAAAGCTGCAAAAGGATGGCAAATATATTTATAGGCAGTGGAAGACACATTAATTATGACAACTTAGTGATGGGCATATGGCAAAAAGCTCAAATAGTAATAAGTATATAGTTTATGTATAGGAATAAACACGAGTTTAACAAAAAACGCTGTGGAATTTAGGGAAAAATGTGAACTGTGCTGCTCTCTACTGCAGGGCCTGTAACAAAAACATGAGCCTGTCAACAGTGTCTGCTGATTTGTTTGAGGTGGTGAAATAAATTGTCTTGCTGCCACCTTTTGCAATGCTCCTACGGTATAATTTAGACAAAACTGTCTACGGAAACGGAACCACTTCCACATAACAGACGTGTTGAATGCATGTGCATTTTTATTTTATTGTTGTGTAGATTGACTTACTGTATAAGTTATCACTGAGGTAGATCTGAGTGTGGTAAAGTGGTGAAAAATTGCTACAGAGACATATACTGACAGTGATAGGCAGATATAGTTGTAGTAGTTGTGCACGTCTCTTATGCACCAAATAGCATGAATGAGACAGAGCCACAGCACTCTTTCCTGTTAAAATGCAATTATTACACTTATGTGATATTACAAATACAGTCAATTCTCCAATTTTTTGTAAAACCAATTAAACCAACATGTTCTATAATCCATCTTATTCAATTTAAAGGGTAATTTCATTTCATCTTCTGTCAAATCTGTTGAACAGGGCAAAGTAAGTTTCTCTCAGGAAATAGTAACTTTAAAACCACTCTCCAGTGCAGAACATTAATGATTATGGTGATTGTAGGAAATTTGTTAAATAAGAATTCAGTATTGAATTGCATTGTTGTAGAGATTGAAGGTGATGGTGGTTGATGCTTTATGTAATGTGCAGCAATTTCAACCACAACTTATAATAACCAAACATGCAGTTTCTTCAGACTTCAACACTGCAAAGATTAAGTTATTAAAAAAAAAAAAGTTTACAAAATGTAAATTGTATCTATGGGGGTATCACTTAAATACTGTTAATGTTGTAATGTTAATACCCTATGTATTCATTTATTTTAATATTTAATCAATTTATTTAATTATAATAAAATGTTTTCAGCAAGTCTTTATCTTGCTGAAGGTGAAGCAAAATTATTTGTAGTGCAGCTGCATTTATGCATTGGGAGAAATAAAATGTTTCACACACAACAAATTATTCGTAGCTCCTAGAATTAAAAATGAATTATTATTAGTACACAGTATATACTGTGTTATATTAATCTGACAAATCCATGACCTTGGCAGGTCAAATGGTGACAGATCAACATAAGGTGAAAAGATGAAAAATATCAATAAGGACAGTGTGGCTTGTATATATCATGGCTGTTGATGCAATCACTGCCACATCTAAGGGCTCCATAAAATATAGCTGTGACATAAGGCCAATGTTGCTCTTTCCAAACACACTGGCTAGAAATCAAAGTGAGTCTTTATCTTGAGCTACTGGCACAAATGATTTTTGCCCCGAGAGCAGTTGCGACTGGTACATTATATTTATATTACATAATACTGAATGATTTGCATATTTATGAAATACAATGGGGTACTTATTGTCCCTTTGAATGTTCACTGTGCAGTACTGTGACCTCGTTGACCTCAACTTTAGCATTAATTTGCATGTTCTTTGACTGAAAAGCAGATGTGTGGTTCCCCAGCCAATTATATGTGGTGCCTCAGCAAATTTTTGGGTGTGACCAGATATTGTCCTGGAGCCAGAAACACACACACAGAATGTTAACTGGTACCGTGTACGCCAGAGCGTTGGTATCCTGACCTTCTAGCATTATTATACAACTCCAAAGATTTGGGATGATATTGAAAAAAGTAATTGAAAATGAAATTGTATACCTATACATCCTTTCCTGATGTTTGGACTACAACACATTCCAGAGGAATGGGACCATTTATGACTAGCAATGAGTTAAAATAATTAAATACCAATGTGATCTGACACAATTTGCAATCATTACTTTATAAAAAAAAAAAAAAAAAAAAAAAACAGCAACCAGGAAAGGTCTGGTCCTTTAGGAGCACAGATAGGCCAATTTGTTCACAAATCCATGAGAAAATTATCGAAATGTTTAGAATAATGTTTGAAAAATAGGACAGCGTTCTGGGTGGCTTGCCTCAGTGGGGGGTTGTTTAGTCTTGGGGTTCCTGGAAAAAAAAACCTTTGCAGACATTTGAATAAAAAACAATGTTTAAGTCATTAGCTATAGGAAAAGGAAAACAAATGTGTTCACTGATGAAGTAAATGCCATGTACTCAACTTATTGATCACATTTTCCAAACTGTATAGAGTGGCATCAGTCAAACAAGGCTTCCACTTAGACATCTTTAGCCACCAGCTGTGTACCAAGTTACTGCAGCCAGTCAACTTCCATCAACATTTTCTGACTCTTTTCACTCTCCTTCTGAGCTTGTCGTTTGCAACTGCATGTAATTCTTGATAGTTAGATTTACTCTTTGTTCATCTCTACTTTAAAGACATAGAGACAATCACACTTATACTGAGACATCATTTCTTTATTTCCTCAGTAGCAGCAAAACATATAACACAAATATCTGCAGTTAGAAGTGGACTAATCAAACAAAACACTTTTAGTCCTGACAAACTAAACAACTTCTAGAAATTGGCTTATGTACACTCTCCTAGCAACATTAAAACAGCAGCAAACAGCCTGTGATCTAACACTCTCTGCAAAATATTGTATTTACAGTTGTTAACCCAACTTTTATTTGATAGTCAAAATGCAATCCCAATTCTGCTAATAGACTTCGTTTTTAAAAACATGGTTCCTTTTCTCTCCAAACTAGTAGAGAAATCAAAGCATGGCAGTTCTGTTTCTATCACTCAGACCCTGTGCAAAGACTCCTAAGCATTGCACTTAAGTCTTATAATAGTAAGGAAAACTGATAGATGGTTAAAGCAACTGGTGCATTATATTGCATGATATGACGATATTAGATTGTGAAGGATTAGATCGTATCGATCCGACACAGCAGAGAGATCGTGGAATCGTCTGTAATATGATGTAGTCAGAGCCATAGAGTATTCAATGGCTCTGGATGTAGTTATATGCTGACGCACAGACAAATCACGTCAGTTCACTTCCACGTCACATGGATTTCGCGTTGTGTAATGGGAGTCACAGCTGACAGCGAAACAGACAAGTTGTTAATTCCTAAAAAGATCTTCACTTCCATCATATGGAAATGGCTTGGCTTTTCCCCAAATGACAAAGCGCAAACAATAGTAATTTGCTAAATTTGCACTGACACGGTTCGCCCGTTGGATGGCAACACAACGAACCTCTTCAATCACCTGACAGCGTGATATTAGTAAAGGCACTCTTTATGAGAAGAGTAGCAAAATTAAGGGCTGTATGGAAAGAGGTAATGGAAGCAGTGACTTTTTACCTGGCAAAAGATATGCAAATTAGTCTCAAAGATCAATGTAAAGAATCGTGATAAATTTTTGCCACATTGCCCACCCCTAGTTAAAGGTTAACTCACTTTATTATCCCCATAATTCAGAAATTCGGCGTCTGCATTTTAGCAGACATTATGAGTGTGAGTTGCCATTGAAGGTGCTTGGGGGGGCCAACTCCAGATCTTCATCAGCACTGTGGTCAAGGGCACTGACAGGAGAATTAACCTATATGTACCTGTTATTAATGACTGGAGGAAACCCACACAACATGGAGAGAACAGGTAAACTCAACACAGAAAGGCTCTGATTGAACACAGAAACACTCTAGCTGTGAGGCGGAAGTCCTAACCACTATGCCAAAGTGCCGTCCAAATACGTAGGTGTGCCATTAGTCTGAGCAATTTCGTGCTCGTTATACAAAGTCACCAAGAGTATTTGACTGAAAGCAAAGTGATAAAACAAAAAGGGAAATCAAAATGCCTGAGTGGTGGTCAAAGTGGTTCACTACTGGGACCTCTTAAAAAGAAGCAAAACCATGACAGAATTCATTGGAGAACAGACAAGATAAAAAAGAAGCAGTCATTTCTGATGACTAAATGGGGATTATCAGCCATAAACCCAGGCAGCAATCAGAATTAACCAAAGACTTGATAATTTGTTCCTCTCCAATTAAAGTCACTTTTGTCAGGGCATCATTTTGACTTTCTTTAAATGGACTCACACAAAAAGACAGAAATCTGAGCACTGTGAGCTGCCTACAGAACTTAACTGGAGTGTAGCTGGGCTGTACAGTGCACATTAAGTCATTAAAGTCCCCATGCTCATAGGCCCTCCCTAACCCCCCACCGCACACGCCACTAACCCCCCAGTACTAAGCCTTTCAGACCAAACACTGCTCTGCCTTCTGCATCTTAATAAGAGGAGGGAAACTAGAAGGGAAGTGAAGGCACGGCAGTCTTTTAGAGGAAGCTGAATAAATGACTGAACACACACCCTGGGGCGGGCATGCCGGGGGGTTTCCAGGAGGTCGGAGCGAGCGGGGCCAATCGTGTCAAGACGAAGGCGGCAGACTAAAACAAAACTGACATATCAAAGCAGCCAAGCCTTGTAGACGGGAAAAGAGCAGCTAAGACATAGCATTCGACTTCACAGCTTATTTCTGCTTCAATGAGAGACAACACAACCAAAAAACTGCAATTAGCGATTAAAGTGGAAATGCTATCCATGGCAAAGCGGCATCCTTTCCCAATCAAAAACCAGCTCACCCCATCAACCCATCAGTGATCCTATGGCCTTTGATCGCATCCTTGTTTTCTTTTTAGAGGTAGGCAATCTGTAAAGCACGCATTTGGGAGACAGCCGGTGTAGCCAAACTTTTTTTTATCCCCCCATCCTAATCCTTATAATATTAAAGAGCAACTGTTCAAACTTTACCTTGACAGTACAGCCAACACTCTATCATTACTAAAACAAACTGACTAGGCCTTGAGGCTACTTTCACTGATTCATGTGGATAAATGCTTTGTCTACACAGAAACCTTAATCTCTGACAACCTGGATAAACTGGGAATGCAAAATAAAAAACATGTACTGATGCACTGATGCACATATTGCAGGAGTACTGGTGCACTTAAGTGAGTTATATTTTTAAATTGGCTTGATGAGAGCCAGGGTGGCCTTAAACTAGGTTTGCTTCTAATGAGATGTAAAATCTCAACTGTTTACTACATATCGTCTTTCCTTGTGATAACGAAGGGATTCCTCTGAGGTAGCTGCCATGCTGACACAGCCTTTAGGTGCTTAAATCCAAAAATAGGTGCATTAAGTGCATTTTAATTGACTTATATTTATTCACTGTATTGTCTTGCAAATAAAAAAGATCTTCTGGCACTCCTAGAAGACTTGAAAAGTAGGTCACTCAGTCTCCTGTGAGTCATGGATTTTGGCAGGAGACCAAGAGGAGCAGGTATGGGAGAGAAACAGCTAGAGCTGAGAGGGGCCTAATGGTATACTGATACTATTTCACCAGTATTATAAAGATAATCAAGTTTACTTACAACATCGTGCATTTTGTCATAAAATTAGATATTAATCCAAATTGGATGCAGAGGTTAGGGAATTAAAAGCAGAAAAGAAAAAAGCTGCACACTTAACTATATGCAATCACATACATTTACACAGAAAATTATATTGGATTCAGGCCTCAAGAGAAATATGCAAGCTTAGTAGCTGCGTGGAACTACTTTACAGACTTTTCATCCCACCATATAAATTTCTTTCAATAAAGCAGAGACAAAAAAAAATTCTCAGATTGCAGGTGCACTCCTGTTCCTCTCCAGAGTCAAAAACCCTGGGCTTTCCTTGGGGCCAAAGCACCTTGGCAGAGTGGCTCACTTGTGAGGTCACAGCTGAGATTTCCAAACAGTTGCTTTTCGAAGGAGGTGACTCAGCTTGATTAAAGCCGTCAGTCACACAGCCACCTAGGGAGGCTCGCGTTTGGAGGCAGCACTGATTTGCACATCTCAGGCAGCACACCAGTGCTTTCTTAATTACACTGGGTAACTGGCAGAGACCACGTCACCTTAACCATTAAGCCCCTCCTACAGCCAACCTCTCCGCCCTCTCATTCATCCACCCTGAGGGAGAGGCATGCAGGCCAGAGGAAGTATGACTCATCTGAGTAACAAGATGCATTCTTCTGAATTCTCTACAGACGTGTTGTTTGCTAAGTGAAGAGCACAGGGGAGTATTGCGCAGACAGAGGTAGAGAGAAAAAAGTGGAGACACAAAATGATACAATAATCAAGACACAGGCTACGTGTAAGGAGGAAGGAAAGCATGAAGGAGAGATGGGGTAAGAATGATGGGGCAAGAGCGAGTCATTACTTGTGCGGGTTTTCTGGTCCACACACAGATCAACATTTCCTCCAACTCCACCGAGAGAATCTTTGGCTTCTGTTAGGGGTTTTCTGAATCACAGAAGGACACTCCAAGCACTACATCTAAGGCTAATCCATCAAGCTTTGTAGAAAAAAAACAAAACAAAAAAAACAGACAAATGACGACAGCAGAGTAAGGTTTTGACACACATTTGTGCTGAGTATGCAGACGACAACGAGGCACAGGCAAGAGGTATGAAGAAAAGTGTTAAATCATTGAGTCTAACAGATCCGCCACGGCTCCTTCCAAACTAACACCACATCTGCAAAACTTGGCACTCACCCCTACAGATCATGAGCCTCACACACCACATCACACACAGTCTCCAACTTCTACATGAATCTATTTCTGGACCAGCCCACATTAACATTGTCTGAAATGATAAAACAAATGGAGAAGCTACACACAAAGCTGTTGAAATATCATTTAACTTGTGATTTCATGATAAATGATCATTCTCTCACCAATTTTCTGTCAACATATGATGACCTTGAGTGATGTCGCAGTAAATCACATCCTCAAGACTCTACTTACTAGCCTTAGTAAGCAGGCTTAAGACTGTGTACTTAATTAAACTTGATCCTCTCTGACTTTCCTCTGCAAGTCTGCAGATTGATACTAAATCATAACAATTTGTTTAATATTACTGCATTGCTGCACTGTGAACACACACAATGCTCACTGCAAAATAAATAAATAAATAAAAATAAGCCAATAATTGTATTAGGACTGACATAATTGTGACTTGCCTTCCACACTGCCTTCACTGACACTGCTTCGCTAAACAAGCACCTTTTGCAGATGAGATTATCCCATCAAACATCACTAGTCACTTCAGCGGGGGAATGTAAATCTAAGAGTCGTTGGTTCACATGGGTCTTCTTAGGCTTTTAAAGTAAATCTGAGTCTGACGCGACAGCTCTGCCACCTCTGAACAAAATGACACTGAGTGTAAATTTCTGTTGAAATGTACACAACCTGCACTGTTTACCTATGCTTGCACACATGTTCCAACCACCGTTTCCAAGAACAGAGCCATTATCATATTCAATCAATTCTGGTTTATGGCAGACCCTACACTTGTCATTGCCATGGTATCACCTCCGAATTGTCATATCATGCATGCAGTCCACAAAGCCGAGCTCAAGGTAACATCTGGGAATACCATGTTATTAAAATGTCATTTCTTGAAGGGGTTTTGGTATGAAGATATTGTCTCCATTTGCATGATCTGCCATGAACAGCATCTCTATGGCCGATGATATTCAGACAAAGTTGCATTTTGCAGTCAGTTTGTTGGTGTTACCTTTCACATTACTCCATTCAAACCTGACACATTTCCCCTTCTTTTCTAGATTAAAACAGTCACTAGGTAATTCTGACACCTTACCTGAAAGGAATATTGTATTTACTGTAAATTTCACTGCGCAGATTAAAATAGATACCAAAAACTATGATGAAAACTCCACTCCACCATTACTTAAGCTGTGTCAGCTTAGTGAGCTCTTCTTACAGCACACAGCTCGAAACTCTCTTAAGAGTGGGAATTATATAAGCATATCAATTGTTTCTACTCAGTAAAGAACAAAAAAGCTTAAGAGAAATATGCTGATGCTGAGAGCCTATCAAAACTCAAGGACAAAGCATACAATATGATGAATTATTAAATCGTTCAAGGCACTGAAGTCAAGCCAGTATTATTCATATAGGACTTTGCTATTCATTAGTCCTAGGTAACATCATAAATGACCAAGATGAATTCTTTGCATTTATTCTGAAATCTTTTTTAGTTGTCATTAAGCCACACATTAACTAAGGTTGGACTTAACACAGAATTTTTTCAGTTAAAATAGATTTGGCTGTTGAATACACAACAATTCCACTTTTTTTAAGGGAGACTCTCTGGGCATGATTTCCAGTGATGAATTTAACCACATTATCATAGTCAAAGACAACAGAGTCTTGGGAACATATTGTTGAACATTTTAAAAAAACAATAAAAGGCTGCCATGTACAACGCAAGACCTGTTTTGCAGCCAATGTGAGTTACTGACATAGAAAGCAGCTTACCCATTTTAAGTCATTTGCCAAGGTTGAATGACAAGTGAAGTCTTGTATACAGTGTATACAGAGACTAACAATGGTGTTAAAAATCTCAAAATGCCACCGAATTTGAAACATTATAATTTATATATTAGCAACATTGTATGTCAGGTTTTAGCTTCTCTCATTTGTCAACCTCAAGTGTCACATTTTTTTGCAATTAAAAGTGCAGTCTTAAGTAGAAATGTACTTCTAATTCCACTAATCCCTGTCAATTTATATAACAAAAAACTGTTAGTTTTATCATGTTATTGTATGAAAAAAGACTAAACTTGATCTGAGCAACCACCATTCAGGTGGAATCCCTAACATTACTTATCCTTTAATGCAATTAATTTGTATTTTCAAATTCCATTGACACAATCGACTACAGATACCTAGAATATAATATGCAGAATTTGTATAAGCTCATCCATTTTTTTTATACTTGAAACTTTATGCTGAGATAGGATCACACAGAACATTCATAATAAACTTGCCACAATATTTATTAGTCTTTATGCTACCCTAAAGGATGGAATGAGTCACTGAAACCACCATGCACTACAGCAGCCACTACCCCCCTCCAACCCCCGACTCCACCCTATTTTCTCCTACATTTTCTAAAGTTAACCAGTAGGCTTAATGTAAGTAGGTACAGTAGTTCCTTGTAGATAGAAGGGTGCTGATTAGTCAGACTGGGGAAATAAATGGCTAAACACTTTCAAATAAAACATGTATCTGAGCAAATGTGCCAATAATATCAGGCAACAGGCCAGCTGAATTAAACATCACATGCTTCCCTTACCGATTCATGTCCACATCCAATTCCAGCCCGGGACATGAATGTGAGTGTATAGCACTAGTTCACTGACAAGTTCAACTCAATAGACTGGGAGGAGGTGAGATGAGGAGAACTAGGCAGTGTATTGCTGGATGAATAAGAAATGAAAGTGTAGTGCTTCAGTAAATTCGCTCTCCCCATCCCGTGAGGGGGTGGGTGGTGAAGAAGTGGGGGTAACGGTGGAGTAGAGGCTCATTTGAAAACTGAACCAGTGCTGCATTCCCACATCCACCCATATCTAGCGAGGGGCTCTTTAAAAATTCATTAATTTACAGCAAAAATAGATTAAAGCACCCAGCTGAGCAAAACTCAAAATTTGGCTCCTGAATAACATTAATGATAAAACATCTCCTCCAAGCCCAAGGGGGTTTGCCTGAAGAAAGAGTGCTGGCTTTTTTCACCTTACAGCACCTTGAGAATAATTTATTTTCAATCATTACTAAAATAATGCATTTCTAATCGTCATTTTTAATTACGCTTTTCTTAGTCTGAAAAAAGGCTCTGCAAAAAAATGCAAAAACTAATTAAAATCCATCCAAGGATCTGACATTCCCATGATGCTATGCCAATGTCATTCTATTCACCATTTGATATCCAAGCTACAGAGACTCAATGACAGCTGCTCCAGGCCCCAAAAAACGCCTAGAACTGCAGTTACAGTAATTGCTCTGGCCAGCACTAAATGAGGTTCACTTAAGTGCAATTATCCCCCTCTGATCTCTCACATAAAGAGACTTCTTTAACATGGAGAAGTGGGCTCACACAATGTGACTGCAAACAAGATTCAAATTGGAATCAGGGAGGCATTTCCAGCAGATGAATGGCTTCATAGCTCATCTGCATTCTAGTGATGCACAGCGTTGCTAATGAAGACTGAGCCAGTCCCTTCTCACCAACACGGCTTCCGTGAGTGCAAAACTTCACACTGGATATAAGCAGAGTACGGGGATAAATTTCTAACTAAACTGTCCAGTCATTTAGCCTGAACTGAAATAGAGGACAGTCAGGCTTCTCCACACAGAGAGAGCAGCTGCGGAGAAGAATGATCCTAGTTTTTAACCTATCAGGTGAAAAATACAGACACACATAAACGCCAAAGACGGTGAGCAATGAACTGACAGGAAAGAAACTCCAACCTAGAAACAACTTCACATTCCAGAGCAGAATGGAATCGAAACAAGCCCGTCTTGGATTCAGACCAAAAATAAGTCATCGTAAAAATACTAAATGGCAGCCTTTGACCGACAAAATCACCACTACATCATGCCAAAAAAATATATCAGCGTCCTCATGAATAAATAGCCATCTGCCAATCGCATAACACAATAGGTTTTAAGCCTGAGGGGTAAGATGTGGCGGCCTAATAGGGGTTGCTACAGAGGGTACCTGTTGGGTGCTGTCCAACTACACAGGGTGGTGAGGGGGGAGCTGGGATGGGCATTCATGTTGCCACAGGCTCAACTACCACCAGGAGTCTGATAACTGCATCTCACGGATGGCCATTTGAATAATCACTTCAACAAGGGGAGAAATTAAAAAGCCTCTCAGTGAGACAGGGCTAGGCACAGGGCCACATACTGAATCCAAAATGAGGTGCAGGTATTCAGAAAGTACAAGCCTTTTCTAAATTCACTCTACTCTACTGGTGTACTGACCCTTGACATTTTTCCAAATTAGAGTCATTATCAGCATTATAATAACCATTATTATTTTAATGCTATTATATTTTTTTTTACCATGCCCAAGAAGCTGAACATTATCTATGACACAAAAATGAAATGTTGATATTTATTTACATAGTAATTCCATCTTTTACTTTTACAAATGACAACGTAATTTTTCCTCAAAGGATGACAAACAAATATGTTACCCACACCACACACATAGCGCAAGGAGACCTTGGAGAAGAAGGTGTCATGTTTTGAAACCATTAGGCAATAGACTATTGAAGAGACCACTGCAGGCTAAAACCACCATTAAAGAGAAGCTGATCACATCCTCCCATTTACACTTGTAAATGGTTACTGTGAGAATAAACAGATGTGTAATCTTCTCTATACTTTCTGCTCCACTATCCAGTCCGTTCTTCCTGTAAGAATCAGTTCTTGTGGTTGGTGTGAAGGATTAATATGGGAGTCACAAACTATGTTCAGTATAATTTAAGGTGAAATAACAAAGAAGAGTCATCATATTACAGCCTTCTTCAACTCGCATTCACTGCCAAACAATGTGAAAAAATGCATGCCTTAATACAAATCTGCACAACATCTTTAGCAGCACGCAGGACTAAATAACCACGTCTTACAAACTAGCATCACTGCTGAGGACCAGATTTTGCAATGTGTATGCGGTGATTCATATTTGTGCATACGATCTGTAAAAAGCATGCATCGGCTGCACTCAAGGTCTATTCTTCAACAGCCAGCCTGCAAACAGCAAAATGTCACTTCCACTGTCTATGCCAATAATTCCACCGTTTACACAGTTGTTTAAATAGACTTAAGTTATTGCTTATGAAAAGTAACTCTTTCAAAAGAGATGGATTTTTATGAGTACATCAAGGATCTACGCGGGCAGTAGGTCAGACATTCTCTGGTATGTGATGACACTGCAACTGACTGACGCTGCACACATACTACATGCTTAACTCTGACTTTAGCGTCTATGGAAAAATATGCAAATGACAAAAAAGTCCAGCAAAAGGATACCTCACTGAGGAACTAGAGTGAAAAATGATCATACTTATTTTTAGGATAATACCTTTATAGAAACCAGCCTGATTCTGCTTACCTGCACAGAGTAAAATCAACTCTTTGACTGTTCAGATCTTCTCTTGCATGCATAGATAGCCTCGATCCAGACAGCTTGCTAAAGGCCTGCTATTTAAAGGATGGGTGATTAAAAAGCAAACCAGGTCTGACCTTTGATTGTGGGTGCTGACTAATGCTATGGGCATTTTGTTAGTTGAAGCATAAGGTCTGGTATGATGGGATGTTCTGGAGAAAATTTGATGTTTTGTTTTAGTCATGAATTCTCCCTTTATATGCTGGCCTTATGGTAAAAAAGAAAAAAACAAAACTAAGTATAGGAGTGTATGACGACCAGTCCATAATCAGCTCATCGTGACTTGATTGATAAAACTTGCACAAGTTGACAGCGGGCAAATTAAGAGATCAGTCATCCATCCTCTAAGAAAGGCCTTCAGGATAAAGCAAGGACACCGTTTTGTACACAGCTGCACGCAAATGCCACAGCTGTTTAGTTTAAAGTCATAGCATTAACAGTGTCTGCCCTGCGATCACACACCAACTGTTGTTACATCAAAGCGAAGACGAGCATGCCCTGAGAAATGTCTTGCACACAGTACCAAATATTTAATGGCCGAGCCGTCTGTGCCATCTCAGGGCAAGTCTCAAGGATATACTACCGCTGACCCGAGATCAAATTAACTAAACATGCTTTGCACTTGTTGAGTGTCCACCCACATGACAAACATGCGCCTTCTCATACAGGTCGCCTAGTTTTTACATAGTGGATCAATTATTTTCAAGAGGAATTTATTAGCCGCTTGAGAAACAGACGATTGACAGACGAGAAAACACACTGCAACAGCTGTGAGTCAAATACCATCAGTGCACGCAGGAAAGCCAAATGACACTGGGCTCATACACACAGACACTCCATGCTGGACACACAACCTCTCACATACCAAACAGCTAGCTAACGATAGCTGTTGGGGGGGCTGGGATAGGTCATTATATCCATCTAACGCGAGGGAAACACACATACACACACACACACTCCGTTCTGGCCGAGGAGAAAGCACTGACAACGCTCTGCTAAAGTTAGCTGGCTACCAAAACTGGCTAGCTAGCTGTCAAAGTTGCCCTGTCAGTTGTCACCGGTTGCACGGCTGTGCTAGTCGGCTAACGAAGAGCTGTCAACTTGGAGAGTTACAGCAATACGGCCGGGGTGTACAAACACTGACCACAAGGAAACACTGACTGGCTCTCTGAGAAAAGGTGTCCCCGACACAACGAGCTCAAAGCAGTGTGTCAGGGCCTGTTCACGGGGCTCAATCCCCAGAACTTCAGTGCAGCTCACTTCCCCGTTAAAGTCGTCCATTTCGTGGGCCTTAGTTCAACTTCCATGCCCGTATAGCTCACTTACTCTGGGTGAAAGCTGCTGTAACGGTGGCTCTCTGTAATCCTCACGGTAGTTTCAGAGTAACTGCCCCCTCCCCTTCATTCCACCTCCTCTTCTTCAGCCCGTGGAGGTGTCCAGGAGTGTCCTGCGATCTTGACGCTATCGTCCTGTGCAAAGACCCGCCGTAGCTGTAGCTTCGCCGGTGTGCCCGCGGTGCCGTGGCGTCCCTCCTCAGCTTCTCTCCGCCTTATCCAGTTCGCCTTTCTCTCGGCGGCCGAGCCAACATCCGGGACTCTCCCTCGTTTGGGTTAAGTGCCCGGAACTACTTTCACATACGACGACGTGCGAGGAGGTTTTCTCTCTCTCCCTCACCACCCCTGCCGCCACAGAAACTAGCGCGCGGTCAAACGAATACCCACAGTGGAGAGACAGACGCGAGTGGCGTTCACCCACGCACCGACTCATCTGTCACCGGATCCACGCAGAGGCACTGCACAGGGACGCTTTTCAAGTCAGCTGAACTTTACGTGTCTTCGCGTGTAATGTAATAAGGCTGATCAAAAAACTAAAGAACTGAAACAATAAAATCTGCTACTTCACCTTTACAGAACACAAGTAGAAGAAAAGGCATCATAAAAAGGTGTAAATAGGATCTTGTTTTCCACTACACTGGTCTACAATTTTTATTTTATTTATTCATTTATTTATTTATTTATTTATTACAAATCATCTGCCTCAGATATTAAATGTCCTGAATCTAACACTTTAATAAGATGAATTGGAAAACAAATGACAAAAGTGCTGGTTAGCTGATGTTTTCAATGAATATGATAAAGTGTTATTACACATATCTATTGGTTTACATAAATTTATACAGTAGATTCATAAATCTTCCACTAAAAAGAACCTGAAAAGTGATTGTATTGCAATGTGAAGGCAGTGTTTTGAAGTAGATCTAGTAGCTTTGAGACAAACATTTCTTTTAACTAAAACCTATACAATCATTAATTCTCACAATTTCACATTTTGACCCAAGACTGTATCTTGGAAAGTACAACCAACCAGCACTTAATTTTTGTTTTGTAGTGACTCAAACTTGTTAAAAATGTCACTACTTTTTTTCTGGGCATTTTACTCTTAGACGCTGCAATCAGTGTCGACATAAGAACATTTCAACTATATCAATTTTTGCAGCGGTGCACTGTAACACTGTCAAATAGTTAAAATAAATTGAATGATGAACACAACTACTATAGAAACATTTGTATTTACTTTATATTTAACTTTTTTCACATTTCTGTATTTCATTCAAAAATGGGTCTATGTAAGTGTATCAAGTTTATTTTAAAATGGTTGTTACTGCAAAAATTGCAAATAGACCACTCACTTAATAAAGTCTATATCTTCTAAATTCCCTGGAAGTAACACCTCAATTCCTCAATCCCAACACAAGGTCCCCTTGAGTTCATTCTGACCTTGAGTGAAAAATTCCAGTGCTGTTGGTGTTAAAGGAGTGAGCTAAAATAAACTATTTTGTTGTGATAGAAATGAAAAATTTGGGCTTGTTTGCTCTAAATTTTGTTTGAAGTTAATTCAGTTTTCAGTTTAAAGTGTTAAAATATTTTATTTTTGGTGTGATTTTATTTAAACCATAATGTCAGATAGCTGCCAGTGAATGCCTAGGCTGACTGTGTTGAAGTGCAGATAAATGTCTGCTTTAGTAGGTTTTCTTTAATTAAAAATAATGGGTTTGTGAGTCCAATAAGCAAATCTTGTTCCAAATATACAGTATTTTGTAAGTGAAGCTGTTTGAGCTTTATATTTGCTGCTTGAAGTGCACAGACTACTGTATGTTTAAACGGGTGGGGGCTTTAATTATCCCCCCTCATAAAGCAGCCTGTATCAATGAAAAGTGCAGAAACCCATCATATTAACCAACACAATTAAACATGTAGAAGAAAAAAGTAACTCTAACAATCACCTACAGCAGTACAACAGCGCCACTCATTGCTTAGTTACTAGTACTGCAGTTAAATATCTTTTCAATTTGTTGCTGTTAAATTAAATATAAGTAATATATGAGAAATAAAAATAGATTCATAAAATTGAATCGCTGTACGAGGAAAAACGTTCAATAATC
>JAPQRQ010000022.1:15071154-15092575 GCA_037367365.1 Apogon talboti | reverse complement strand
AAGGTTCACGTACATGCTGTAACTGTGAGGTTTGTGCATTTACACTTTGTAGATCAGTCTGTTTCATTCTTACAACACACTGAAACTTTGCCCGCTTTGTTACGCGGTGAAAGTGAAAATGACACTGAGCTTAGATTAAAATAACTTTTACCAGCATGAAACTACATCCTCAATAATGACCTTAAAGTGGAATCAACTCTGAAAAGTTTTGACAGGTAGGATTTAGCCTTTTGTGGTATCATGCACTAGATTTATTTACATGATCAAAGCCTTGTATATTATGACTACATTATATTGTTTTGTCAGTAATTCTGAGATAGTGTAAGGTTTATTTCACGTTTTTCAGATTCTTTAAATAACTTATTGAATTGTGAGGACAGTAAATATAAACTACACTTGAGAAGTAATAAATCCACATTTTATTCCCAACATCCAACTTGCCCAAACGTTTATTTTACTGAACATATTTTTTAGTTTTGTAGCAAAAACATGTACATAAATATTTTACATTAAGGAGAGGGGAACTGGCAAGTCCTGCCTGATGGACAAAAGATGCAGTGGCATCACAGTTTCTAAATTATATAAGGGATCTACATTTGTCATTTCATATTGTAATTTGTGTTTTGATATTGACCACAGCAACACTATTTATGTTAATCTTGCAAAGATCTATTTTTTTTTTTTAAAAAAAGCTTAATTTTTAAAGGTATGGGAATGTGAGATCCAATTAGCAATAATAAATAATAGGGCAAACTCAGTGTAGCCTCCAGTTTTGCAGTCCCTATATGACAACCTCATAAATGGTCAACTTTTGTCATGAATGTGACTTGTGAAGCCACAAAGATATTGTATATATGTGTTCAGGGCTTTTTTTTATGTTTTAAGGACACTAGTTCCCCCACTTACACTAATTTAATGTAATCACACTTTCTTTCAGTTCCAGTCATTTACTTTGAATCCTCTCTCCTTGTGGTCCCTTCTCTTTCACCAGGTGATGGCAGAGCCCAGAGTTTCCACCATTGATGGGAAACTAGCCCAGGAGTTTGCTGTTCCCTCTCATGTTGAAGAGGTCAAAGATAAGATGACAGATTTTGCTAAGCGTCACGCAGCGGAAGGTCGTAGGGTGGTTGTAATCACATCAGGAGGCACCAAAGTCCCCCTTGAGTCACGCACTGTTCGATTCCTAGACAACTTCAGCAGTGGCAGGCGAGGAGCCTCTTCAGCAGAGTATTTCATCGATGCTGGCTATGCTGTCATCTTCCTACACAGACATCGCTCCCTCTACCCCTATACACGCATGTTGTCAAACATTAACATGATGGATGCCCTGCAGTTCAGCAGTGCAGGTGCTGCCAGTAACACTGGAGAAGTGGTGGTCAACCAGCAGGTGCTTCCCCACATCACCAAAGTGCTGAAACGATACCAGGAAGTGAAAGATAGAAGACTTCTTCTGCCCATTGAGTTCAGTGTGCTGTCAGAGTATCTGCACCTCCTCAGAGCAGCGGCTCAGGCACTCAGCACGATAGGTATATATGAAAAACTAAAAAAAAGACTCTCTGACATTAGACATGATCTTTCTGTTGGCATGGTAGTCTACTATGGCAGGTATTCTGCAGATTTAAAAAAGTTAAATGTAAAACTTAAGAATATTCTAAGAGCAGTTTAAGACCTATTTTACATCTTGTCATGCTGAGCCAAGTAACTGCAGAACAATATTAGGTAATGGCAAGAAGCGTTTTATGTGGGCTGTATCATCCTTATTCCCAATGCAGCTCTAGTACTTTTACACATAAAGTTCATATTAGAGGATTTTCTGTACAAAGTGCAACACTTCAGATTCTTTAATTTTAACAAGCTTCAACCAGGCACTAAGGTCAATACATTTTTAATTAAGCATAACTGTACTATTTTCCCCTGATGCACCTCAAACAACTGCACTGTAAAATATCTGTTTCATAAATGGTCCTCTACTGTTTTAGGATCCAAGGCCATGTTTTACTTGGCTGCAGCTGTGTCTGATTTCTACATCCCAGCATCCGAGATGCCTGAACACAAAATCCAGTCTTCAAATGGACCTCTGCAAGTGAGTACAGCTCCAGAAAATGCTACTACATCATTAAGTTGTTTTTTTTTTAATTCCTTTTCCTCCCCTTCAGCTCAGGTTGAATATGGTTCCCAAGATACTGTCCCCTCTGGTCAAGGACTGGGCACCTCAGGCATTTGTCATATCTTTCAAGCTGGAGACTGATGCAACCATCCTACTGGAAAAGGCTCAACGGGCTCTGGACACCTACAGGCACCAGGCAGTGGTGGCCAACGTACTGGACTCTAGACGGGGTTATGTGATGGTGGTGACTCCGGAGACTCAGGCTGAGCTCATCCTCACAGAAGACGATGTAAAGAATGACGTGGAAATAGAGGAGAGGATAGTGAGCAACTTGACATCAGCACATCAAAAGTTCATTGACCAATAAATGGGCTGACAGCTGCAGTCCACTGCACTTCTGATCACGTCTGTTCCTACATGAATCCCCAGCTTGAGCTTGGCTGTATTCATGTTTGCCTTTTCTGCTGAAAATTACCTGTATCTTCAGTACGTTCTATGGTTGCATAACTTTCGTAATAACTGTAGCAATTAACACATCTTGCCTCCCTTGTTCTGTAAATGTTCTACAACTGGGCCTCTAAAGATATTGTCTCTACATCACCAAAATAACTGTTAAACTTTTTATGAATGTTTGTTAACATTGCGCAATAAGTCAGAGTACAAAGAACAGCTGTTAGGGCTGGTGTCGTTAGTTTCTTTTCCTTTGCTCCACCTCCCGATCATCAGCTGATGGGCCACACCTGATGGCCTATAAAACCAGGAGCCACCATTGTGAGGGCGACCAGCAGGTCCTCTGCTGCATTTCACTTAGTTTAGTTTTCTATTAGTTTCAGTTAATTTTTATGTACCAAAGTTTTGTCACTTTTTCAGTCATTTATGTAAATAAAATTAGGTATCTTTTTTTGTTAGATCAACCTGCTCTCCATGCTTGTGTTTTGTCTACACCCGGGAACATCTTTTTCGTTATTGTGTCACTACCTGGCACGTAACAACAGCGTTTCAGTGTCTTTATATAATGACATGTAGTTCAATGCTTCAACTGACATGTTTTAATACAGCCATCACATGTAATAAACAGGTACAACAAGTACAGTCCAGCGGTGCCATCTCACTCTCAAGGTTAATAATTTTTCCTGTTTACTTAAGTTTGACGCTCTTCTTGATTCCAGCACGAATACCAGACATCTCGCCACTGTATCTCTTCTCCTCGCGCCGAACCTCACGGACCTGATGAGTAAGCAGTGTTAGGATGAGGACGCAGTTGAAATGCATAATAAAAATGGAGTCATCGATGTACACTTCACAAACCTGTCCCTTTCTGCGGATAAGGGCACGCTTAAACTTGGCTCTGTGTTTGACTCTGGGATTACGGTCAATTTTCTTCCTTTTTGGTGTCAGCCCTTTGTTCTTGGCCATCTGTAGAGGAAGGGAGAAGGTGTGAAGTAAATGGAGTAAAAAGGTCTAAAGTAGCTTGTACGATGTCCTGTTAGCCTCATTTACAGAGGGATAAAGAATCTCTGTGTACATTATAAAGTAGGTGTGGTCTTCATTAATGAAAAAGGAAATTAAGTCCCTGAACTCCTCCAAACAGCTGACACTTACAACTTGAGGCTGATTAAAGAGTCATGTTCATCATGTTGGCCAGTTTATAAGTTGCTATGACTCTGTACCTGATAAGTGATGCCTCTTTTAGCATCTGGATCCAGTTCTTCATCTTCCTGGTCCTCCAACCTGTACCCCAAAAAAAAAAAAAAAGACTTTAATACCTCATCTGGTTCATCGTGTCCAATTGGACAGACTTTAAAAGCCAAACTCATGCTTACCCTTCGACCGTCGGAGTGTCACCCTTTCTCTTTCGTTGTAACCGCTCCTCCATTTCTTTGTAGAAGCGTAGAGCTGCTTCCTCGTCCAGGTCAGACTCTGAGTCCTCTGCGATGTCAGACTTAGTTTCTTCAGCATCCTGCAAACAATATGTTCCTTAGCATTTATGTTCTGCTTATTACATTCTCTATCGGAACTTAGTATGCTGACATGAAAAAAACAAAAAAAAAAAAAACGTTACCTTTTCTTTCTTACTGGAGACTGCTGCCTTCTTGGTCGCTGCTGAGCTGCTGTTGACCTTATCGGTCTCCTCACCTTCCAGCAGTCTACGAAACTGCGGTGCAAGCCGGGTGTCTACTGCACCGAGTTCGTTAATAAGCTGCAGACAAAAGCATTTTTTTTACCCCAATTCCAGTGCAAGAGAACTCAGGATCTGAGTAGCAGTTTTCGATATGTACCTAAGGTTGCAGCTGTTAATAGAAAAGTGTCAGCTTACAGTTCTGTAGGTGAGCAGTCTTTCAATCACAGGATGGTTATGAGCAGGGATTCGTTTAGCTTTCAGCACCAGGTAGAAACTGATGTTTGTGCAGTAACTGGCAAAAAATAGATGAGTTGTTACACAGTGAAAGGCTGCAATGTTTCAATGACATCACAAAGTTAGAATTTCATTAGAACTTACTTTAGATAAAGTTGCTGTTTGGTCTTCAGGTAGTTGGCACCCTTTCCAAAACAGGAAATAGGAATTATTTAGGATACATTAAGTCTCATGTGCATTTTACCCCTATGCAGAGATTTTGTAACACAGCTAAACGCGTCAGTTTATCATGTCAGTGTGCCTCCATCTGTCAATTAGAACAACATATTCACAACAACTGGACCTGGACCTGTAACTTCATCCCTGTTCTGAGTCAAACTCCACAAACCACATGATTCTGTAAAGTAAAACATCTGAGATGGAGGTGATGAGAGTCTGAATGTCTAGATGTAGATGTGAGACAGGAGTACTGTAGTTCACGGATGTCAGTATGACAAGACAATCACAAGACATTTCTGCAGAACCATATGAGACTCTGAAAGTTTAGTAGTCTTTGCACTGGTTTTTACCTCATACTATTAAGTGCATTTAGAATATTTTCACCCCTTTTTCTTGCTTAAGTTTTCTTTTCTTAGTTTTTCCCGTAGTAAACCGAACCCCTGAAGCCCCCTTAAGCCTGCTCAATTTCCCTGACAACTTGACTTCTACAGTGTGTGTTCTTGTGTCACTGTGCTGTTTAAATACTTTATTCCAGATTGTAACTGACAAACAAATTAAGAGATAGAGGCAGGAGTTTTACAAGACTAACTCGCTGCTTTCCTTTATGTCCAGTGTTTCTGAATAGAGTGAAATAAAGGATTGAGTTTGACCTGTTGGATAATGAATGAAGTTTATCTGAATCTCATTGACAGACAGGAGGACTGAACTAATATAGATTTATATAGATGTTATCACACAGACTCATACTGTAAGAATACTAACAGGATGACTCGGGTTATGAAATGGGTAAGACTCTCAAAAAGATTTTCAAACAAGTGATGACGAGCTGTTTTCACCACAAAAAGTAGTTTTTTTAAAAATAGTTTCCAATTTTGTGCCTTAAAAGCACCACTGCATTTCATCAAAACTGAATCATATGATTCTGTTTACAGTTCAAAACACATATTTTAGTATCACTTTAATATTTTGCATATTTGGTCAGAAACATCTGAATAAACCACTGTAGCTGTAATCACAAAATCAGACTTATCTCCACACTTTATTCCAACATACGACAGCTTGTGAGGCAGATTAGGTGCCTGTCATTAGCTTTGTTACTTAAGTCTTCCATGTACCGTACAAAAGGGTTGTCTCTGTTCTGCCCTAGTACTTGATAAATGAAAATAATAATGAAAATATGCAATCAGTGGTTCTTTCCCTGAAAGTAAAATATGAAATTCAGTCTAATGATGAATTGAAGGGTGTAAAAAAAAAAGACGTATACTAACTTTTCCTGGTGGGATCTTTCCATCCTTGACCATCTGTATGAGGGGCCGCAGCTCATCCTTCAGTTCTGTAAGCTGCATACATCAGACAGTGGAATGTTTGTAGGAAGGAGACAATAAACTAGCATGTCACATCTTTATACTGTTGTAGCACAGTGTGTACTTTACCTTTGCCTTAAAGTCCTGGATGAGTTCAAGAAGTTCAGGTGACTCCTTCTTCAGAAGTTTCATTTTCTCCTTCTTGGACATCTGTTTCAGGTCTTTGACAATTCTCTCCTCTTTTTCCATAGGCTTCTGTTCATCCTTCTCCTCTACAGCGAACTCCTACGTTTAGAAAGCAACATAAACCAACAAGTAAATGAGTAGATTATATATATCATAAAACACAGAATTAAGTGAAGATGCTGAGAGGTGGGGGCTACGAACAAAATTACCTGAAAAAAGTTTAAGTCATAATCCTCCTCACTCAGATTTTCAGCCAAACGTTTTTGGATATTTTTGGCCTCCTCCTCCTCTTCTTGCTCTTCTGTTTCCAGTTCTTCTTGTGTTTTCCCTTCTGTATTTAAAGATCAATACAGTTAAAAATTACAACATCATTATTAGCTAATACTAGGAGGAATTTACTGGAGTGAAAAATAGTCTCACTTTTGGTCAGATAGTCAGAGTCGTAATACATCTTCTTCTTGCTACCCCAGGCCATTTCATTAGGAAGATCTGGAAAAGACAACAGCTACAGTTAAAACAGCTATCTCCAACCATAAACCAAACACTGACTAAAATCCAGTGACTTCATGTTTTACCTTCTTCTTTCTTCCCTTCTAAATCGCTGTCCATGTCAGTTCCTTCCTCCTCATCTTCCTCAATCTCTTCTTCTTCTTCCTCATCCTCCTCAGAATCATCCAGAGGCATCACTTCCTCCTGTGGAGTTCAGATTAGACAAGGTTAACTAAACAAATCATCTAGGGGGTAAATCTGTACAAGGGTCAAACTCGGGTCCATCACCTCATCATCCATCTCCTCCTCGTCACTCTCCACTTGCACTCCACGAGCAAGGAGTTGCTGCAAAACAAGACAACAACAGAAATGTGAACACATAAAAAAGAGACACATGCTTCCCATAAAACCACTACTGATGCAAACTTACTGCAATCTTCTCATCATGAAACTCATCAATTTTGTCCTTTGTGTACTGGGATGATTTCTGAAAGAGAGGAGACAAACTCAGCTTTGTTACAGTTTATCTGTGGTAAAGGTGCCCTATTTTGACAGTGACCCAGAAGATAACTCATATTTTAGGTATCAGTGTGTTCTAAAAGCAGCACAATACAATTTTCTTGCTCATTCTTACCCTTCAGCTTTTTCACTTTCATCTCTATGTTATCTTCTCTACCAAAATTCACTATCATATATTAAAATTTGACATTTCCAGCTGTTTATAAAAGAAATTCAAGACCTATTTCACAATCCATTGTGAAATAGGTCTTGAATAGGTCAAAATCTGAATTTTTACAGTCCCAGAATTCATGAAACATTCATTAAAAACTACACTTAAATTAATGTTCCAACTAGTCTACACAACCAAAATGTCATTCTTTGTAGTTGCGCTACCTTAATTACCCAATTGACATTTTATTCTCAACTGTAAAGCACTTTGTGATTTTATCTGTGAAAAGTGATGTATAAATAAAATTTACTTACTTACTCTATAGCTATTTTGGTCCTACAGAAGAAAAAGAGTGCCACAGTTCTTTGTAAATACAGCTTGAGAGTCAAAAAGCCACTTCTTAAAATACCCTGGTTAAATTATTCCAAGAAGGGTAATCGCTTTTATTATCAAATTACAATAGACACCATTACTCTTTCATAATTTAACATTTTTAAATAAAAAATTGACTAAGTACACTGAATTTGTGTCATGTAACTGGTTAATTAGATATTTGTTTAAGTGGTGACTCTGGGTAATTTTAGATTTTTGAAAAGTGCCTGCTGAAAATATATCATTTTTTCCAATTATTTAGTATTCGCTTAGCTTGTGTGACTTTGGATTGGAGAGCTATAACATAAACTGCAGCATCTGACCTCTTTCCAGTCACAGTAATGATTTCAAAGACCTGCTTTAAACTCATCATATTTATGCTGTGCAGTGTGAATCCTTCCTGAAATGTAAACAGCTGTTCTCAGCTGACTCCTCTACCTTATCAGGGACAGGCATGCCCCTGTAGCCTTCAGGGTCATCTTCATCATATTGCTGAGTCTTCCTTGGCCTCTGCACTGGTTTTGCCCTGATGGGAGAAAGGATTTCACTGGTCTATGAGGAACAAACCTCCAGAATAAAAATAGTGAATCTCTACCAAGTCTGAGTAACTAAAAAAGACAAATCAAGAAAAAAAATGCTGCCTGGCACTAGTTTCCAAGAGAGATTTACGCCAAAGGAATGTTTGTATCAGAGCTACCAGACCTACTTCAAAACACTGTCTGCACATTACAGTACATCCACTTTTCAGGTTCTTTCTAGTGGAACATTTATAAATCTATTGTATCATTGCGCATAAACCAATATATATGTGTAATAACACATTATCATATACATTGAAAACATGAGTTAACAAGTACTCTTGTCATTTGTTTTAAGGTATGTAAGATTTAGAAAATTTAATCCTCAAAGCAAATAATTTATTTTAAAAATGCAGACCAGTGTTTTTAAGGACATTATTTGTTTGTTCCTGATTATGTCTGATGACCGTACGACTCAATAACACTGACAAATGTGAAGAGATCAGAGTGAAACAAACAAACCTAACTTTGAATAATCGCAAGAAAACATAACATCGTAAATGACGATGAATTCAATGGTCAATCATACTGTGTTACTATAACTCAATGTAGCCAAACTTACCTCCTCGCTCGAACCATGATAGAAACGTATTAAATTTGAAGCGACCAAACTGACTTGATCCGACGTTACCACGATAAAAACACGTAAATGCGTGATTATAGACGAAATATCTACAGTAAACAAAGCATAAATAACCCTTAGCAGATGTTACTGCTGAATTGAACGCATTTCTTTAGGACGCCACCATGTGCTTCCGCATTTCTTCTTCTTCTCTGTTTTAAATGGCGGTCAACATCGTGGAGTGAAAATGAACGCTGCCCTCTACTGTTTGCACAAGCTGATGAACTTAATTAAAGACATGTTTTCGATAATTTTTTTCTCCTACCTCTCATGTGTACCCCAAATTACTAGCTATAAAAATAACCATTTATACTATTTTTTTTCTCAAGTGTGTCTGTTTAGGCTGTTTTAAGTATTTTTTGCACTTATTTGTGACTTCAACTTCAGTATGGTAAAGGAACCACAGAGACATAGAAATGTAGCCTGTGAGTCAAATATTTCAGCACTTATTTATAATGTTTTGTAGTGAGTTGTTCATTTTTTTTTCTTTTCCAGAATTTTACTACTTACAAATTTACGTATTTTTTTCAACTTTTTTGCCCAAAGCAATCAAATTTGAAGTGAGTGAAAGAGTCTGTATCAATCAATCAATCAATCAATCAATCAATCAATGTACAAGAACATGAGGTACAAGACTATTTGTTTAGCTTTAATTATCTCCCTTAGGAGGAATCTGCTCGGAACCACTGAGCGAATACAAAAGACATATCACAGAGAATTAAATACAGAGAGTATGGCCTTTCTTCTTTTAAAGTTTGGAAAGTTACAGCTTAAAGATTCAATACTACTGAGACTGAGCACCAACACTACTGTAGTAGTGTATATATTTTTCATTCTGTTCATTAAAGCAGCTTTATATTAAAACACATTGTGACCCAATTCATCTGGTCAAAAGTCTAATTATTACATCCACTCAACAGATAAAACTGGTATACTGCTCATTTATAATAGGTTTTGTCTTCAATGCCACAGCCTGTTTTTACCTCAGTTTCAGGAGTTAACACTTCAGAGGTCACAGATATTCATTGTGAGCAGCTGCCTCTGTTACACAATACATTTACAGATTTATTTTCCATCTCACTCCTCACTCCTTTTCTCCTTCTGTTTCCGTAAGTGGCTTCCTCCAGTCCGTCCACTCTGCACTGAAGGCATAACTGCGAGGCCTTTCTCTGGGTTGAAAGTTTATTAGAGGTCTGTACAGTGCAGTTTTAATGTTATCATTCCTCTTCTTCATCAGGGCTAAAGCGGGTGTCATTAGTCCGACGTCAAAGCTCTGTCAAGGAACGACAGGTTGACAAAGCACATAAAGCATTAACATTTCTCAAAGGTTTATGCATCAGAGGATGTCATTCATCTCTAGCTTTTCAACTGAGCATGTTTTCGTTTCTGACTTGTTTTCGGTGTTAATCTACATCAGTGCAAATTTTCTCCATAGCTCCTGAAGAAAACGACTTTAGACACTAGATTCTGTGTATTATAAAGGTTTATAGGCATCCTCTGTGAAATTATTAATACGTACTCTGATCAGCATAGACAGAATTAACTCCTGTGTAACAGCATTGGGGAAAGACATGTGAGAAGGAAAATAAAATTAAAAACTATAAAGAAACCTGGTTTACCCCACACTGAAACTGATTGCTGTATAGTCCATAAGTAAAGAAGTACTTCCACTACAGTATTCAAAAACTTAACACCCTTTGTTTAACATACACTGTGCACACTGTCAGATGTACATACTTACATCGGCTTTAAATCTCGGTACTGGGACTCCTTTCTCATCTCGGTCCTTGTCCTTGGTGTGAACACTCAGGTCTACCATCGACTGGCTCATCTCTGACACGGCAGTCTTTGATTCTTTGAATCCTGAGGTGCTCTGCTGCCGTATCCTCTTCAGTATGTCACTCAGAGAGCCGACGTTCTCAGTCTGTGGTACCCTCAAGATGATCGGTTTCTTTAAGGACAGAAACACAGCATATCTCAGTTTTGTCCAGTGTACAGAAGTAGGGTGTGAGTGTTTTGATAGAAAAGGAAACCATTGACCTACTCTAGAAGATGGTTTGTTCTCCACTTGAAATTTAGGTTCATCTATGCTGCTGGTCTCCTCCTCCAGAATGCTTCCCCTGGTTAAATGTCTTGTCTTGGTAGGAGAAAGTGTTTCCATGTGGCACACTGGCTCTGGTTCATTATCCTCATGTCTTGTTAATCTGTAGTCTGAATTTGTGAAGGGTTGTCTGGAAAGGGGTTTGTCTGTTTTGTGTTCCAACCTGCAAGTATAAATACATGTTAATATATGGCAGTAAAAACATACACACGTAAAGTTATTACTGGCCACTCATAGTCATAATACCTGAGGAGGGCGACTCATCTGTAAAATTTCAACCTTTATAATCAGGGTTGGACCTGCACCTATCCCCACTCACCAAAATGTAGAGCCCAGACCCAAGATACCCCTCTAACTGTATGTTCTTAAAACCCTTCATCATATAAAAAATCTGAAAATAATCATAATAATCAACTACTATGTTCTGCTATCTACTAATATGTATAAGCTTCTGACAGCATCAAAACACTTAAATAAATGTACAAAAAGTTAATTTAATAAGTGTTAAACTCAACAACATCTTAGAAGCAGCTACTGTTGTTTTTTACAGAGTAGAACTTTCATTGACATATGTTTTCATTTTTCCATTGAGACTTTCACTTTTAAGAGCTGCACAGTTGTATTTATAGAAGGTGTGTGTTGATACGGGGCCATGATATAACAGTTAATGGTATTTTTATCGATCATTTGTTTTATCCATACAGTTTATGGGGATTCACATGTATCTTCCTCCCATGCCAGCCTGCGAATACCAGATCCGCCATATAGCAATACATCACAATTTCTATTCATTTCTCATACCACTTGTTTGATTTGACTGTTTGACCTTTTTTTTTGTATAAATGTAGGACACCAGTCTGTATGTTGCTCTCCCAACATTTGCTTTGTCAAAAATCATAACAAATAGAAAGTAGGAAAAAGATACAGCATTTAAATTAACATCTATTGTATGCGTTTCCCTGTAGGATTTACCTTTTTGTTATTTCGGGGCTTGATGGGTCTGTTAGGAAGGGCTGTGTGTTTCTATGAAAACACGAAGGGAGAGAAAATATCATGAAACAGACAAAAAGACAAAGATTACCATGACTATTATTTATGAGTTTTTGTCAGACGTAGCTGCAACAAGACTCACTCGTGAGTTGGTGATAAATGAGGCAGATTCATGACTGGAGGGTTGTGCTCATGTATCCTGTCAAATTGCAAAAAAAAAAAAAAAACAAAACGAAAAAAAATACATATTAACACTATATACAAAAATATGATATCCTCTTGAGATCCAAGGGATGCATTTTTTGTTCTCTGTAGGGGGCAAGAGTTTCACAGCTTTAGTTAAAAAAACAAAACAAAAAAAAGCAAACACAAATGATGTAAGCTGCACAAAATGTTTTTTAAAAATATCTGAAAAAACTGTTGCATTATGCTGTTTCCAATCAAGACAATTATTTAATGTCAAAAAAGCCAAAACCTTTCCTTTCCTGGGTCTCAGGCAGTGGTGGAATGTAACAAAGTATTTGTACTTCCTTACTGTACTTAAGTAAAAATAATAATAATAATGCATACTTTTGATTTTACTCCATTACATTTTGAGGCACTTATCTGTACTTTCTACTCCACTACATTTCTGCAATTTATGCTGTTACTCATTACAACATAATTTCCTCAAAATCTTGCATGAAAAAATAGTTATCCTAAATGATTGGCGTTATTTGCCATTGTCAACCAATCAGGTGGCTCTATTAGCTCCAATGATGGCAGAGCATGCATTTGGTAGCAGCAGCGGATGGACTGGTTTGAGTCTGAGAAGAAGTACAAAGTTGATTAACCCATAAACACCCAGTGCTACTTTTGTGGCAGTTCCCAAATTATTTTTTCTGTCTGTTTTACCTTTCTTAAGTTATTTATCACCATTTTTTGCTGTATTATTTTCTGTATTTTGCACTTTTTCCATGAAAATCAGGTATTTTCCTATATCTAATTCACTGATCATGTAGATGTTCATAAAAGCTCAGATTAAAGTTGATTGTCAAAATATCAGAAACAGAGAAAAATGAAGAAAACAGGACTTTTTCAACAAAATATATCATTAACTGAGCTTAAACAAACTGTCTCCATCCACTGTCATTGATCCAACTCCATGGGTTTTACTGGTGAATCAATGTTGCAGAAGGTGACAGTGTTTCCGCGGTAACTACAGAGCCTCTGAACGTCCAAATGGGTCATATCTGATGACCATGAAAAGATGACAAACTGTATTTTACACCAATTATTTTACATGTATTGATAGGATTAATGGATTAACAGGTATTAAAGAGTTTAGATCAGTACTTGGTTTTGGTCGCTGGTGGATGTTTGGGTCTTTATGGGTTAAAGGGCTCAGAATGGCACTCATACCTGTACTGCCATATTCTTGAGAGCGCCTCCCCACCACCAGTGTTTAGTTACTCTTGTGTTTTCCTTTTACTGCTCTTAACAGAGCACAATATTTGTAATAGTTTTGCAAGTAAATAAACGATATATCGTGTCTTAAGTGGTTTAACTTAATGGTAAATGAATCCACAAAATTATAAATTAGAGTACTTACAGTACTGCAGAGAGCAAACATAATATGTACACCAACCTTTAAAATACACATACTGTATAGTTGGTTGTAATTATTACAGCAGTGACATAGGCAGAGGCAAAAGTCAGTATATCTACATTCCTTATCAAAATGCCACAGCCCAGACACTGAGACATCCACTGCGTGCGCACTTTTACTTTAAAATATACTTTAAATATAAAAGTAAGTACTTAGTACTTTTACTTAAGTAAGATTGGTGATGTAGTTCTTCTACTTTTACTTGAGTATATATTTTGCAGGATATTTGTAGTTTTACTTAAGTACTAAGCGTCAGTACTTCCTCCACCACTGCTCTCAGGAGGATATAACTCCAATTTTTATTTTTAAGAAACAACTTCAGAGGGTCTGTCATTGTGACTAACACTGTTTTAGTGAGATATTTTATATACAGTACCTTTTTGTGTCCAAAAAATGGTTTCTACCTTCGGAGAAACCACCCATAGGTGTCTGGTATTTATCCAACTGCATGTTATTGTGCAGGGGCATTTGCATGGCCATGATGTCCTCATGGAGCTCAGGAGAACTGTCCAGAATCAAGGACTCCTTTGGGAAAACACCCATTTCTTCCCAGTCCAGGAGGGAGTCAGTAGGTGGGGATGGGGGGTTTGTAACCTCTGACTCTAATGGCAGATGGTTTGGTAAAGTCACATCTGAATGGTCGTTCAGGTGGGTCCTATAGGTACAAACAGGCCGCCATGTGTCTGGGACAGGAAGAGAAGCTGCAAAAAGGATCCTGAACTCCCGATCGAATGAGTCTACAACGGGGCCGGTGAGGACAGTGACGAGCTGTCGGTGCAGGTGGGCGTCTGTCCATGTGAGGCTGCAGATGACAAAGACGGCCTGTCACATCACTTAACGCCTCACAGGCAAAAATAGCATGAGATGAAAGACATTACTGTTCACCTGTAGCTGCCATGGATGACTGTCTCTAAATCAACCAGGAGGAACTTTTCTTTCAGTTCTCCGACCACCACTCTTCCAGACCTTGAGCAGAAACTCTTCCCTCCAAGAACACGAACCTGCATGTTCTGCCAATTTATGAGCTCAAGTTGAAACATTTAGTTGAAATACATCTACAGGCATGATGTATATTTGACAAACCTGGGAGTAACTCTATATGATACACAGGCCATTGATGAGAAGAAAGTTAACCTGTAACCAGTAGCTGTGTAAAATCATACTGGGATTTATTATAAGTTGTGACCACTGCTTTAATTTAACCTAATAGTAGACAGTTGGCAATGAACACACCATACACCTGAAATATGCTTAATTTAGGGGCATAAGATCAAAAAGTAAAGCACTAAACAAACTGAAATTAAGAGATACACTTCATCATGAGTCAGAGGTGAATACAAGATTTGTCAAATTTCATGGAAATGTATTTAACAGTCTATGATGTACAGTGTTATAATGTTGTATTGTAATGAGCATACCTATTTATTTCTTGTTCTCTTTTCTTCTAATACAATAAGAAAATACAGGGAATGTGTGTGCACTCATAAAAGATACAGAAAACAAACAGTTAGAAACATCTGACGTGTTCAATGACACCTGGTATAAAACATCAGGAAATTAGTGCAAAAAATCTCATATTGTCTGATTAAAATAATTAAAGATATATTAAGTGCAAAGGGAGTTACACTAAATAGTACTACTTTGGTTTGTAGGAGCTGTTTTTCCCTGATTCTTATTTTTACTGCTGTAGATACTTCCCATATATCCAGGTTATATCTTAATACAGAGAAATGCATATGTGTGGTCATTATAACTTTAATAAACCAACAAACCTAATGCTGATCTGGGACTTTTGTACAGTACTGTATTCTACTCATATACGTATATTCACACTTACACATATCTCACATTTTACATTATAGCGTTTACATTGATGTTTGTTACTACAGTTGCAATGACATTATTTTGTTATGACTAATTTGCCATTATATGTTTGCAGCTGCATTATTTTCTGCATATTATTTTTATACTCTCTGTAAATCTTCAATTGTTTAGTTGGAGACTTCAGCTTACACTGTGGTTTCTTTCTCTCCCTACACTGCAGATCATATGATGAAATTGTGCAAAGTAAACAGATAAATACATAGAGCTATACTTAAAATTTGTGAAGACATTTAAGGCATGAGCTGCTGCTGGCACCTGATAAAACACAGACAACACTGAATGCTGTGCAACCAGTTCTGCTGTGCACCTCTGAAAGTACACCACATTCCAATCATCAGCGTACCAAAGTAAAAACACTATCCTGCAGTTTATGAGATGCCTCTGAAGCAGCCTATGTATGCAGCATGACTAGTTTCATGCACTCTGATGTTCTAGATGTTCTGACCTTTGTTGAATCCTTTATAAAGCAGGTGGTGCAAATCAGAGTTTATGGTTTATTTATTTACATGGCAAACAAACTCAAGTGGCGCTGCTAGGTGTGTGCTGAGTCGTGGGAGGTGACTCACCGGATGCCTGAGCCTGTTGAGAGTGAAGTTTTCCTGAATGGTCCTTTGGTTCAGGATGATATAAACCGGAACGCCCCGAGAGGCTGCTCCGCATAAATCACCAATTACTGCCCCGTCTGTCAGTCTGTCTGTCACGATGGCAATTACCTGCAGAGTACAGAAAATGTCACAATACCTGTAATTGACAAGATCACTCAGAAAGTGACAGCCAAAATATTTTCCATATAGACATGATGAAATGAAAATGACTATCCTGTATTAGTTTTAGTGTGTTCAGTGAAGTCAAATAATACAGTAGTATTATTTCGTATATTTATTTACCTGAGCCATAAAAAGACAACGTTAAATACATGTGTGAAATAACAAAGAAAATTTTAGCGCTAATTAAAAAGAAAGGATATACATTTTGTTTTAACCCATAAAGACCCAGTGCTATTTTTGTGGCAGTTTGCAAATTAATTTTTCTCTATATTACCCCTTTCTTAAATGATTTATCACCATTTATGGTAATATTATCCTCTTCATTTTGCATTTCTTCATCAAAATAAATTCAGGTATTTTTTTTCTATAATTAATTTACTGATCATGTAGATGTTCATAAAAGCTCAGAGTAAATTCAAAGGTTATTATATCAGAAATGGAGAAAACTGAAGAAAAAGTGACATTTTCAGAGAAAATATATCATTAACTGAACATAAATCAACTGTCTCCATCCACTGTCATTGATCCAACTCCATGGGTTTTACTGGTGGATCAATGTTAGAAAAGACAACAGTGTTTCTACATTCACTACGGAGCCTCTGAACGTCCTAATGGGTCATATCTGATGACCATGAAAAGATAACAAACTGCATTTTACACCAGTTATTTACATGTATTGATAGGATTATGAATCAACAGGTATTAAACAGTTTAGATCAGTAGATGGGTTTGATTGCCAGTGGATGTTTAGGTCTTTATGGGTTAATCTGAACTCATAATAATAATAAATTAAAATCCATAAATTAAATCTTAAGTAGTTCTGCATACTTGGCAGGCCTTCTGCAGGTGTCGTCGGATGACTTCTCTGACTGGAGGCTCCCCTTCAGCTGGAGGATTGGTGTGAACTGTAACATTAGCCTTTGTGGCCCAGGGGCTTTTCTCAGGCCAGCCCAGCTCCAAGTTTGGAGCTGGTAGGTCTGACACAGAAGGGAAGTAAGTGGAAAAGTCCTCCGTCTCTGGACCCCCTTGTTCTCCATTCTCCTGTCTTTGCAGCTGAAGTGGACTCAGGTGGTAGTCCTCGGCCCAACTGGTTATCTGACCCACCTCCTCAGGTGATAAGAAGCAGCCGGAGCGCTCTGAGCCGATGGAGCCGTAGAAGGCCTCTGGACCTGAACTCAGGAGCCTCTCCACAGCCTGTCGCTCAGTCTCACAGTACAGAAACTCTGGCGAAGACTCTTTCACAGGTAAAAATACCACATTCTCATCGAGGCTCTGCTCTTGGGAGTCTGACATGTCTACAGCGTCTTTAGGAGCAGGTCCTACCCTTTAATGAGCCAACTCCTGTCAGCATCCACATTAGTCAACATCTCTTTTACCTTTTGGTTCTTTCATATCTGGGTCTGTTTTGTCTGACAGTCCTGATGAGGTAGTTTCACTGTCCTTCAGAGTTCACATGTCCTGTGTACAGTTTGTAACGTGCAGAATCAGGCTTCTCCCCTGTCATGGGTTGAAACAAAGAAAAAAAAAAGTCAACAAGCTGTGACCACCTTTAAATTGACCATTTTGAGCATAAAAAAACTCAGCACATTGTGAGACTCACCTCCCAGCCGGCATGTGTCACCTCTCGGGGTTGAGTATTACTCATGCGTTCTCAGGTGCTGTGGTTCTTCATGTGTTCCCTCCCCTGCATGTCATCGCTCTACTCTTAACCCTTCCACTCCTTGTTACTAACATTGTTCTCAGATTCCTGGAATTCTCTGTGTTGACAGATCAGTTTGCGACTTTGACACATTCTCACAATCATATGGTGTCTGTTAAACCAAACCTGCACACTGTGGCTTGTTCACATGTACACTTGTTTGATGAGTTAGATTTTTAGTTTCAGCACTCAGCTCATGTTCTGTTATGCGTGTGTGCAGAAGAGTTGTGCTTTGTTATGATTCGCTTTATTGTTATAGAGCAATTTAGACATGCAACATCACATTTGTCCTTTTTTTCTTTTCCTTTTTAGGCTTGGTCATCCTGACAGGTAGGTTTTTGTGTGATACTACCACTGTCACACTGTATCTGGTTTCCCATTTGAAGGAAATAGGTGTATTCACAACTGTTTCTATTAAGATTCTTTGGAAATACCTTTTTAAAGACAGTTAATGACACCTGGCCCTGAGGTGAAACAAGCCAGTTTGTTATCAGTTATGTGGAAAAGAACAACAATGTGCGCACGCTTTATTAAAGTAAACAATGAGAGACCAAATGACAATGACACACCTTTCTGCAGCCATTGTGTCATATCAGTGCTGCACTGACTTTATGCCACAGATTAAAACAAAGACATTGCACTTAAAACAGGCTTTACTCAGGTTTAACTGATTCAGTAAGTTATGTTAGTCTCCATCCTGCTTACTCTCAAAGGAAAAAACTCAAAAAAAAATTGCTAACACTGTTGAGTTACCATTCAGAGTATTGTAATTTTAATAAAAAAACGCAGATAACATAAACAATTCAAAAACAAGACAGTGAAGCTACAAGTTGTTTAACATGAAAAAAATTACACATTAAATACAACAATCATATTTCAATGTTAGAGTCCTTCATGTTACACATTAAAGAACAGGCTTTTTCAAGTCATAATATAATGTTCTGGTGTTCATATGAACCATATTTTTCTTGTTTTCTCTCATCCTGTTTGTAGCGGTTAAGAGACTGTCATTCTTTCAAGTGTAACTTCAGGGGTTGAAAAGCTACTGCCCTCATTCTGTGTAAAGTTATACTTGGACGTTTATCTGGAGTTCACATCAAGCTTGTTTTCCGTTCGATGTGTAGTTGCAGAGGGAAGTTGATGCTATGAATGCTGCATCTTTGAAGATTTTCCTTTTGTTCTCTGAAGCTGAATTTCCTTTTTTTTCCTTTTGAAACTACACTTGGAGCCTTTAATCACATTTAGAATCACAATTAAGGAGAAACTGTGCAACTGATCATTGTTATAAGAGTAGAAAAGCTATGGCTGTATCCTTTAACATTCCTGTTATTCATGACAATAGTGGTTAACAAACAGACATGGAGCCATGATATCACATTAAGAACTGTATCATGCAATGGATTGTTAGGTAAACACAAAAGTTTATGAATAAACACAAATGTAACATTTTAAGAGGTATTTTCATTCTTCATGTTGCAATAATTGTACATTAACTGAAGTGAGTGATGAGTATTAGACCATGTTTTGGTTTTGTCTTTGTGCTTCCAGTTCTTGGCTCAGTGCTTCTTGCGCAGATGGACATATAGGACTCCACTTACAAGGAGAAGAGGGACACATATCCACGCTAGGATGAAGCAGTAGCCAAAACGACCTTTATTCACATCTCTAGAATCGTTTAAGATCTCCTTTCTGTGGAACGTGAAGATGAGGCAGGCAGCAAAATCTGTGAAACCTGCCAAAGATGCAAAAAATGATGTGATATATGTACAAATTACTATTACATACAAACACAGTTCATGTTAGTAGATCAACAGGACCCCCCTCATCCCAACAAATATAACAAGTACAAGTAGCTTAACCCTTAAAGGACTAAAACCGTTTTTGTAGAGACTTCCAAATTAATTTTTCTAGTGATTAACCACCATTTGTTACAGTATTATCCCCTGCATTTTTCATTTTTCTGTGAAAATCGGCCACTTTCTTATATTTAATTTACTGATCATGTAGGTGTTTATAAAAGCCAAGGGGAAATTCAAAGGTTATTATATCAAAACAGAGAAAACTGGAAAAAAAAAAATTTTTTTCAGAAAATATATCATTACCTGTACAAAAAAAACTGTAGCATCTACAACCACTGTCATTTATCAACTTAGATGCGTTTTACTGGTGAATCAGTGTTGCAGATGGCGTTTCAATGTTCACTACAGAGAATCTGAATGTCCAAATGTGTCATATGTGATATCCATGAAGACCTGAGAAACTGCAATTTACATGATTTATTTCATTGTATTGATAGTATTAGTAGGCCAAAACTTATAAAACATTTTATATCAGTAGATCCTTTTGGCCATCTGTTGCTGTTTAGGTCTTTGAGGGTTAACAACAGAAACAATTTCATAGCTTTAACAGACCTCAGAACTGAAAACTGAAGACACAATGGTCTCTACATTTACACTATTATATGTAAATTGTGGAAAAACCCCTTTAAGTACCTGCAAAGGCCTGGCAAAAACCAGTGAAGTAGAAGAGCCCGCCTTTGGCCAGGGTGAACAACTGACCCAGAAAAACCAGGAAGGAGATGGAGGAGAAGACTACGGAGAGGATCATGAGGGCCTGTACAGACTGGAGCCAGTCTGGGACAGCAAGACAGAAACACTGAGGACTCCAACGTAAAACTAATGCCTCACCGTTAGGTTTTATCCAGAATACGGTACATGTGTGCAAGCAAACAGGCATTGGTAATTTACCATTTTCATTGGTGGCAGCACACAGCCAGGTGTTTGAGGCGTTGTCATGGAAACAGTTGTACCAGAGATCTGTGATTTCTGAATCATCCCAGACCCACCAGGACTACATCAAACACAAAATGAGACGTGTGTGAGTTGATGCACGGGCTATTTGTGCTTGATTTTCTTCGTATCAACAGTGACATCTACTGTAAGGAGACCGACATGAACACATATTAAGAAAAAACGCACGTTGCATGTGTCTCACCTTTTCCAAGGTGGCAATGAGGAGCATGGCCAGTGTGACCAGATGCAGCACAGTTATGGATATGAGCAGGAAGACCATGGCCGCCAGGAGAGGAGCACGTTACTAGTGTTGTGAGCACAAATAATACTGTGATGAGTTCATATAATGAGAACCTGATGGATGAATAATAGGACGTTAAGGTGGAGTAGCAAGAAACAGATGCTGCTGATAGTGGAGGCAAACAGTTTATAACCATGACCATGCTGGTAACATGTTCTGTTTGTTTTTGGAATATTCATATGTATAGGTTTTCATGGTAAGCTAGTAAAATAACCACACCTCATGTTATTTAACCTATAGGTCGACTTTCAGCACTTTACAATAACAGCCCCTCTGTGGCATTTGGATAGAATAGAATAGAATAGAATAGAATAGAATAGAATAGAATAGAATAGA
>JAPQRQ010000022.1:15045640-15064489 GCA_037367365.1 Apogon talboti | reverse complement strand
CCGGTCTCACGTGGTCCAGGGGCTCTGGAGCCTCAGGGAAAGGTCTGAGGCCTGTGTTGACCTGGGTGACTTTGTTAAGGTTAGGGTCACGGTCCAGATACACGTGGCCCCAGGGGTGTGGAACCTACAGGGGGCCCAGGGCATGGGTCCCGGTCCCCGGTCCCCTGGGCCCGGTGCGGGCTTGGGGATAGGTCCCGGACGGACCCAGGGCTGTGGAGCCTCCCTGGGGTCCCAGTGGTCCAGGTCCCGGGGTCTGGTTCTCCGTCCCCGGGGCCTGGTGCCTGGGCCTGGGCCAGGGTTAGGGTTAGGTCTGCCGTTACGGACACACGCAGACCCAGGGCTGTGGAGCGTCCAGGGGGCCCGGTCCCCCGGTCCATCAGCTAGATCAATGCCAACCTAAGCTACAATACACGCGGGGGGCGGGGTTTGTTGTGCCTGGCACCACTTGTTTTTTTCTGTATTAATAGTGTTTCGTAGTGTAAATCCAGATTATTATGGGATACCTCATTTGGTTGATCATCAAAACAAAGTCATTTTCTATTTTTTTTTTTTTTCTTGCGACAGATGCGCAGATAAGTGAGGTGGCTAAAATGCTGTATCAGCAGGGTCTTACTGAGCTGATCCACAGCAGCCCCAGTGAGCAGGTGGCCTACCTCCTGGTGGAGAGAGCCTCCCTGTTAGAGACATGGGACAATCCAGACAAACCAACAGCTGATGGACGTACAACCAGCCTGATGGGGGTGGAGACACAAGCAGTGAATACCAACGCGGGCCAGGTTAGTGGATGATTACTGAAAGAAAAGTAGGTGTTATTTTGGATATCTAGTTTTAAGTGACGGTCTCCCTGGAGGTTCCACACCTCTGGGTCCAAGTGTCTGGGATGTTGTTCAAAGTTCAAGTTGAAAAAACCTTTTACTTTGATTTTTCAGATTTTGGCTCTCAGTTACCATTACAATATATTACTGTTGTACATTTCTGCAAACAAGTCATGCATACTCCAATCAGTCATAACATTGTGACAGGCAAAGAGATATTAATGTTGATTATATATTAGACAGCAAGTAAACATTTACTCCTCAAAGTTGATGTGTTAGAAACAATGTATGATTTCAATGTTTCCGATCCAAACATACATTTTATATCATATAACATTTCCAGTACAATTATGTCTCTTAGGAAAAAAAAATCCTTTAATGGTTTGTTTATTAAAATGCAATGTTATCAGTTCTGTCAGGATATACAAGTACATGTTTGCATGTATAAAGACAATCAATGAGTCATTTCTTTATGAATAAATGGCATGCCCTGATATGGTTAAATGGGTTCTATGTAATATTGATGTTCCAAACTCTCAACAGCAGAGGGAGTAGTGTACCAGAATGTACTCAGGTCTACCAAACCACCAATGAATGAACACTATATCTGAGATTGTATCATTTACTGAATAAAATGTGAAGCTCATTGTTTACACACATCTGTATTATGGTATCATCGAGTTTCCACCTTTAAACAAAAACTCGTACAGTTGGTCTAAATAACACAGTCTTAGAATCGTCAAGTAGGGTTGTCAGTAGCTGCACTAAAGATACAATACAAGGTCAAAGGAACCATGGATCAACAAACAGCGAACTTGGCAAAAATAATAACATCACATAATAATTTTACACCTCTATTAATTTTGGAAGCAAACTCACCATTATAAAATAAATGTTGTGATATCAGCGTCAAATTTCATTCTTTTACTTTAGTGCTATGTCCAGTGGAGATAACAACAGCTATAGACCTATTCTCTTAAACACTTTTGTAATAATTACATGTAATTTTTGAATATTTTAAAGCACAAATGCTACATATTGCTCCTTTAAGGATCCTTTACTTTTAGAAAAGCACCCCTTATAAGTTTAGTATACGGTTTTGTGGGAGATTTTAGGATATGTTCTAGAAATACCTGCATCTGTTTTATCAGCCAATGTTTTAAGTTCTTATACAGTTATAAGAACAAGTTCAAATGTCTGTATGTTTTTTTCTGTGGGACCACACATAACCTTTCACCTACAACACTTAAGCAAACAGTGTGATCAACAGCTCATTCTATGGCTCATTGTTCCTCTACAGTCTCCCCACAAGGGGGCACTACGCCACAGCCAAAACCCATGGAGGAGACTCTTTGGACTACACAAAGCTTCTCAGAGCAAAAATGCATTTATACCAGTATGTTTTTCTATCTACAATTATTTGACACATTCATGTAAAATACTAACAGATACTAAAACTGCACTTGTATAACCAGACATGAAGCAATCACTTTACTGGTTTTGTGTTGTTTACTAAAGGTGTGTGTATAAATCACTCTGCATGTCTATTGTTCACATGGCCTCTTCAGAATCCTCCACATTAACTGCACCCTCTCTTTTCTTTCAGTTGTGTTAAGTTCTGTTACCAACACACACTAGGGAACTTTGCATGGCAGAAGGAATTCAACACACTGATGCATTTTGAGGCAGTGCACTGCTCAAGGTGTTCCGTGTATTTTTTTTTTAAACATATATTTCTAAAAGCTCTTGCTTGTGTTGTGAGGACTGCTGTTCCTGTAGTACTGGTCATTGTTCTGTTCTTGCGTTCCTTTGTGTTCAGGCCGAGGTCAGATGTTTGTCTGACCAGGCGAGCAACGTGCAGAGGGAGTGTTCCCGTTTGGAGCGGGACCTGGAGGAGGGCTCTCGGAGGCTGGCCATGGCTCACACTGAAATCCGGCGCTTGACTGATGAGCTTGAGTCTTCCCGCTTGACCCAAAGAACTTATGGTGAAAGATTTCAATCAGCTACAAATACAAACACGCTATTTCCGCGATTTTTAATGTTGATAAACCAGCAGCTTTCTGTCATCAGCAGCTTCAGTGCTTCCTCTACTTTCATCTTTAATTACTAATGCTAGTGTTGAAATGTTTGCTCGATCGTCAGAGCAAACACACTCAGATATGAGAGTTATCCAAAACGTAAACTTTTCTGGAACGAAGAGTGAATTGTACCACCAACTCTGTAAAATATCCAGTGGTGAAGGAAGCACTGAAGTTTTACTTACAAATATCCTGCAAAATTTATACTCAAATAAAAGTATAAGTACTACATCAACAATGTTACTTAAAAGTTCTAAGTGCTTACTTGTGAATTTGCTTTATTATTTTTTTTAAGTACAAGTATTCATGCAGTGGGTTGTTTCAGTGTCTGGGCTGTGCCATTTTGATAAAGAATGTAGATATACTGACTTATGCTTCTCCCTTTGTCACTGCTCATAATTACAAGCAACTATACACTATATGTGTATTGGAAAGGTTAGTGGACTTATTGTGCGTGCCACTGAAAATATTGTGTAAACAGCACCTATTTTCCTAACAGTTGTGTTTGTATTTTAGAGCCTGAACTGCAAGCAGCTCAACAGGAGGTAGAGCAGCTCAGACAAGAAGTAGAAAAACTGAAGAAATATGGTGAGAGTGGTCTCATGTTTAGTTGTTGTTTTAAAACACTGGATGATTAACACTACTTGAAAAAAGATTTTTTTTTTTTTTTTTTTAAAAAGGTCTCCTCATTGCTGATATTTATTTAATGGACAACCAGCATTATATTATCATTTTTGTGTGTTTAGGGTTATTTAAGTGTATTGTGAGGGGGCAGTGTACACCTTAAACTTGTACAGCGGAACCCACAAAAAACATGCAAACATCACAGAGAAGTGCTCACAAGTGTCAGACCATACCACCTGCAATTTGATCCCCACACCATTACGTGTGTTTCTTTTTAATCTGTACAAAAATGAACTCACAACAGTGTCCAAAACTGCACCTACACCGTATATTTTGATATATTTGTTTGTGTTGCAGATAAAACAGTTAAAATAGATGTGCAGTTCACAGACATAAATGGATGAGCACGTCACTAATCTCACTGTCATTCTAAAGAAATGGTGGAGCTGCGAAAGGCCAAAGAGCTGAATGATCGTCTGGATGTCGAGATTCGAGCCCTGAGAAGCAGAGTTCGCTCCCTGGATGCTGAGAAAAGCTCTCTGCAGCAGAAGGTCAGATACTTATTGTCTGTAGAGACAAAGTTCTGCTGTGTCCAAGATGTCGTGTGTGTTATCTGGCACACTGTGTGTTTGTGCACAGTGGCAGTTGTGAAGTGTAAACTAGATACGGTACTGTGCACCAGCCTGTACTCACTGATATTGCAGTGGCCAGGGCTTTCCTGTTTACTACACAGTTAATGTTAGAGCTACTCTTTGATCTGTCCAAGATAATCTGTGTTGGTTAAAAAACAACATGGACACTTGCTGTCAATGGCTTTTTGTGTCTTTTTTGCAAGAGTACCACATGAAAACTGATCTGTGTAGAATAATCATAGTTTTTGAGAGTTGCTCAGACAGCTTCCAAAACTGAGAAGGATACTATAGTCGTTCTGTTCATACTAATCAGGTGTTTATTTTTTCTACTGAAATATGTATAAGGAACCCTGAGAGCTGAGTTGATTAGCTAAATATTTTCAACTAAATATGATTATTATCAAAGGTGATGTATTTGTTAAATTGTTTTATTTTTTTGTGTGTTCTCACTACTTTATGAGAACAACAAAATATCATCCAGGCAAAACTGTGATGTAAATAATGTCCTTACTGTTGTGTATTTGTGTTCATCTCAGGTGAAGGAGCTGGAGTCAGCCATGCAGAAGCATCACCCGAAGGAGCAGGTTCAGCCTGACCCAGACACAGATAAAGTAAGTCTCATTGCTTGGTAGTATAAATGTAAAAACACTGCAAAAGTGAAAATAATATTTTATTTTTAGTTAAACATGTATTCAGACAAGAAGTGTGTTTGAAGTCAAGTGCTGATTTCAGTCTTTCTTGTATTATCATGTGAAAATATTTACTTAAGGAGCTTTCTGCTGAGTCTGGATGTTGTTAAAAGATGAGACAGGAAGTGATTAAATAAGATTGTCCTTCATCACGCAGTGGTTTTTTTTACATTTGTGAATCGCTGTGAAAAAATATATTTGTTGCTTATTGGTAAGTTTTGTTTCAGTTGCTTTACTGTTCGTACATTTTCGAAACTTGGCTTGAAATAAGAATTTTTAAAAATCGGAGTCTGCATCTTGATGCAAATAACTGCAAACAAATGCACCTGTTCAGTTGGATTTCATCAGCTGTGAACTTCTTTCTCAGGTTGTATCTCTGCAGAAGGAGGTGGAGCTACTGGAGTCAGTCCTGTTAGAGCAGCGGCAACAGGCGGAGCAGCAGCTTCTGGCCGTGCAAATCAAAGCCGACCAGGCCACTGAGTTAGCTAAAGTAAGTTTCCCTGTGCACGCCCATGAGCACTCCACCAGAAGCTTATACTTTATCATTGTTTGATGTGGTTTCCTGCGTTTTCTAGTCCAAGGCAGCTGAATTGATTCAGAGCAATGAGGCCAACAGAGATTTACAAAACAAGCTCAGCACTCAGACAAAATACCTTTTGGACAAGGAGTCAGAGGTTAGTGAGCAAGAATATGGACCGTTTGGAGTTTTCACATAATTAACTAAATAACATAAACTATCCTCAATAGACACTCCAAATTAACACTACAATTTCTTTACATTCTCTCACCTGTCCATTCAGATACTGTCTCTTAAGCAGCAGCTGGATACTTCCCAAAATGATGTGGATAAACATGTAGCTACAGTCTGCACCTGGGAAAACAATTCCCAGCGTCCAGTGTAAGTAAATACTACAAGGCTCCAGACACTTGAGTCCTAGTGCCTCCCAATGTGGCAGAAATACACTGTATATTTACTAGATTTAAGTGGTTCTATGTGTTTTAAAGGCTGTGGAGACACCAGGAGGCAGACTCACAGGACTATGAAAACACCCACAGGCAGCAGGAAGACTCCTTTACGACTGATCCAAAAAACCTACAGGCATCTTTTTGGCCACTACAGATCAAGAAAAATCCACTGTATAAGGTACTCCACTCACATATTAAGACTTGTGCTCATACCGAAAGCAATAAAATAATAATTCCTTGTCATGTCTGATGTTGGCACTTTTGACGGTAGGACACTCCTGATTATCAAGACACTGTGAGGAATCTGCTTTCCACCCAAGATGAATGTGAAGCACTCAAGAAAGAGATCTGTGAAACCCTGAAATGCCTCGACCAAGAACGGAGGTAACGGGCACAGGAAGTTTATGATGCTGTGTAAACAGAAGCTGCTTTGTCTCTCAGTTAATCTCTGCTTTTATATTTTTATGAGTGTGTGTGGTTGGTTTTGTTTGCCTGTAGTAAATATCATGAGATGAAGGAAAAACACAGGGTGAAAGTGTGTCGAGCCAGGCAGAAGTTTGACGATGAAACTGCGTGGCGGGATGAGAAGATAAAGAATCTAGAGCGAGAGCTGTCTTTGAGTTCTCATTCATTAATAAAGGTATAACTGCAGCTTTTGTTCTTCTGTAAATATGTGAAGACAGGATTTCTGAAATTCAATCAAAGTGCCTATTTTTCCAATTCATCAATAGTTTGTTTTAGTTATGTGCTGCAAATATGAGATTTCTTTGGGCTAGGACTTTCTAACTATTTTCCCTTCTACCTTTTTTTATTCACTCAGTTATAAAAATGTATATTTTCTGTTTTCATTTTAGTTGCAATGAAGTATTGACTTACGAATTCCACTCATGGGTGTCAAGTGCAGCTATGTTTGCACCTTGTCGTACCACGTTTCCTCTGTTTCAATGCGACACCATTTAAAAGCAAGTACAATTCACATTCTCTTCCCTTTACAGGAGAAAGAACTCACCTTAAATATAACTTTGGAAAATGAGAAACTACTTGTTGAGAGGAGAAGGTTACTACAACAGCTAAACGAGGAGGAGCACAATAAGAAAGACAGCAATCTAACAGCTTCTATGTCTAAATACAGGTGAATGGACTTTACTGTATGTGGAAACTGTTATATTATGGTCCAAGTTACTCTATTAGACATTTAGATGATTAAAATGACATGTTTGTTTTTGATCTCAAGAGGGGATTTTCTAGAGACAGAAAACAAGAAACTGGGAAACAAAATACTCCACATGTCCAAACAGATGGCAGTCCTGGAGCGCACCCTCCACAGCATGCAGTCACTGCACTTTGCTGAGGTACTTTACACTTCATTCGACCTCTGATCTGTTACTACTGTAATGTGTTAGTTTGGTACATGTATGGTTGCTTTAAAGCAGCCGTCCTATCCATGAAATTAAAAGGGAGGCTGACAGTTTATATCTGTATACACCACATATATATGCAAAAAAAGTAAAATAAATTACTTTGACCTTTGTGTGTCCTCCCATTAGTGGACTAGTCAACCCTAGATCTACACACACACACACACACACACACACACACCCCTTTGGCCAGAACAACTGCATCGTTTTAATTCACAACAATGTGGAACTATGTACAATATTTGCCCTTAACGTGCGACTTTTTTTCTACCTCTAATACTAAGTGCAACATGTCGGAATTTATGATTTACTTTTACCTCTGACGCTCTTAATTATTTACAGTATCTGTGGGTGTGTGTGTGTTTTAATTAACCTTTATTTAAGTAGGAAAAGTCTCATTGTCATTGCAAGAGGTGTGTCAGTACAGGTATTGTTTTAGACACTGCAAAAGCAAATTTCATTGTGCTATTTTTTAACCGTGCACTGACAATAAAAGTAATTCTGATTTGGGTAAGAGGGAAGAAAAATGTTGAGTTGTTTTTAATGTATTGATGTTTTTTGATGTTTGTTTTGATAGGAACTTAAGAAAATATCTGATCCTCAGCAGATTTTTACATCACTTCCTCCTAAAAGGTATGTCCAATGCCAAGTCAGAACTTAATTTAAAAAAATGTGCTCTACAAAATAAAATAAATGTAGTGTTTGTGTTCCTAGCGTGCCGTTTCCAGAGAACGTGAGTCGGGGTTTGGTGGACATTGCTCAGAACACTCAGGCGGATGCGACATCTTCACCTCAGTGTACGACGTCTTCCCCTGTGTCCCGATCAGCAGAGATGGGTTACCTGAACCTGACCTCAGCTCAGAGCCGCTCAGACCACTCCACTCCCCTGAAGGTCCTCAGTAGCTCAGACAGCACATATTTCTAAGGCTTCCTGGTCATCATCAACAAGAATATAGTGTACAGAAATGTATTTAGTAATTTATAATGAATAAATGACACTTTTTTTTACTAAATTAAAAACATGTACATTTTAGTGAATAAAAGTTGGAAACAAACAGGAATATCTCTCTGCAAAGTTCATTTTCAAGATAATAAATTCCTAGATTTAGGATGCATCTTGATGATTTCTATACAAAATATTACTTTAATTTCTATCGACCTCCAGCTGTTGGGGACACAGACTTGAAATCTGTCTTTGTAACATAATTGATGTAATAAGTTTATACTGCTTGGACTTTCCACCAGTAGGTTCACTCAACCCACACACGGTCTACTTTCCAAGTTTTCATATTGAGGTAATCATGTTTGTCATTTCTCCTTCCTAGTGTAATCTGATTTGACTCAAGGGTTCAGACAAAGGGGATGTCACAGCCACAGCGATCTGCAACTTGTTCCAGACAGAAAAAAGGACTTGTAATGTCTTTTAGAAATGAAGGCTGTAGAATTTGACTTTGGCAAATCCAGTTATTAAAATAATGCATAAAACATTGAAGGAAAGGTCTTTTAACAAATTTCATTTATAAACCGTAGGATAATAAATAAAGGAAATCCAATAAACAGACAACAAACTTACACTGAACAATATAGACTTGTACTGTGTGTCCAATACACATTCAGCACAGTAACACTTTAAATGAATTACCTTCAGCGCTGAACTAAACCACTATTGAGGTCAGTGACACATGTGGTTAATCTTAACTGTTACAAAATAAACGAAAGGCTGAAAGATCTAGCAAAATAATTCACCTACACTTACACCAGAGTGTTTTGCAAAGTAAGATTGAAATGTGACATTTTATCTGAGAAATTCTGTGTCCACTCCGAGTTTGTTCTCTTAAGTGGATTCAAGAGAGTGCAATTTGTAATAATCAAAAGGCAGAGTCGATGTTTATTTGGTGATGGTAAATGCATGCTAAAGTATAAAGGCATGGCATGAGATGTGGACTAAGTACATGACTGTCTAAACAACACAGCAGCAGAGAAAAAGCCCATGTAATACTAAGTATAAGTTTATTTAATGTTGGGCAGTCATTTGTTGTTAAGAGTTTTAGGCCTAACCAATAGTTTTAAAAATCAGATTATGTGTATATTTTAGATATAACATTGTCTACAATAATGTAGGTGTAACATCTAACATATTTCATTTGTCACACAGTTTAATGTGTGGTTAACATGATGTCTATAAGAACTGGACAAACATCAATTGTTTTTTTTGGTTTTTTTTTAAACACGCAGCATAAATATTTTGCTGCTTCTTCCCTTCCATATTTCATTTGGTCTATAATAACTGATTTCCCTCATAAAAATGTGTGATCAAAAAACATATTTTTCAGAGATTTTCACTATACTTATTAAAGTTCCAGTGAAGATGTTTTAATGTGTAATTCACATTGTTATGCAAAGTCTAGAAAAAACAAGAAGGAAAAATTCCAACGCACAGGTTTTTAGCTGATGGTAACGGCGGAAAAATGAATCACAGACTCTGCGTGGTAAACGTAAAAATGTCCCTGATAAAAAAAAAGGAGAAGTGAAACAGGGTGTCAGATAGGCTAACGGCAGGAAGGAAGGTAGAACAGAAAAGACACGGGTGTCTGAGAAAGAAAATGTTCTAACAGGCACCAGCTTTGAATTGCCGTATTTTTGGAACTGAAAACCTAGAATTTTTCACAACTATAGTCACCTCAGATATACAGCAACATTCATTCAGTCAGTGTCTTTAACAATAAACAGAACATGTAACTCTGCACATCTTATGACATCTTAAAAATGAGCAGCGCCTCCAGTACTTATAAAAAACAGAAATGCTCTGGTCACCACTAAAGCAGTGTTATATAATAAGTTTTCAAAGACACTTTCCTTTACTGAGTAAGTAGACTAAGTGCTTTGACTGCCAAACAAGCCAACATAATTAAATATTTGCATAGATTTACCTGAGATCCATAAAACAACATTTGCAGAGAGGGCTGGTTCAGTTAAAGATGTCGTTCTGTTGTGGGTAAAGCCCACATAGATCTGGTATTGATGTGTTCATTCGAACAAAAAGCCACAAGCTACAAAAACAAGTTTGGTGATGAAAGCTTTCACATCAAAAGTAGGCGACTACACAAAATACAATATTTCAGTCCAAGCTGAGGGTCCTACGGTGTTCTAAGCGTTTCATAATGTTTGGGTGCCCACAGTAGTCTCTGAACTTGTATGTCACTCCTGTAGCCAATACTGGGATCCCAGCAGTACTCTGGAGAGAGCACCCTGCTGGGCTTGTGGAGCCACAGGTACTTGTTGAGGTGGCTCTCGTCATGCCACAGGGCCTCCACGTCGTTTTGTTTGTCCTCCATGATGCTCTTGTAACAGGTCTCGGTCAAGGCCTTTACACGGTGCCATGAGCCTCCAAAGATGGCAGCATGGTAGTAAAAATCCCCAGTTTCCATATAAGCCGTGGACTTTGGGTTGTGGTCATATGTAAACAGTGTCTTAGGAAAGTGGTAGAAATGAGCGTGGAGCAGCGCTACCAAATCCCCTAATGCCTCAGAACCGAACCTCCCAGTAAACACCTGATCCACATCAAAGCAGAAGACATGGGTGCAGTGGTGCTGAATATCTGATTCTATGATATCAGATAACGTTTTCATTCGCATCATAGAGATGTCTTGCCATCTAGAGTGCTTGTCCACTTTGAATATCTTCATGCTTCGGTGAGGAGGGAGTTTCATGTTTGGTACCTTCTCTGGCGTATCCGTAAAGACGTAATATGTAACCGGCAATCCCAACATGAAGTGATGCTCGGAAGAGTTTAGAAAGGTCTCCAGGTAAGCATCAAGGTACCTTTAATGGAGGTTGAGACAGGAACAACAGGAAAGAAACCTCACTGAGTGTTGTGATGTAATAGTTATGATAAAAAGTTTAACCCTTTAAGACCCACAGCTATTTTTAAAACAACTTCCAAAAGATTTTTTTGTCTTTCCCAAGTGATTTATCACCATTTATTATATTATCCTCTGTATTTGGTATTTTTTCAGTGAAAATCAGATATCTTCCAATATTTAATTTACTGATCATGCAGATGTTCATAAAAGTTTATAGTAAATTCAGTGGTTAATAGATCAAATCAAGAACAAAAAAAGAGGAAAAAGTGACTTTTTCAACAAAATATGTCATTAACTGAATGTAATGACTGTCCACTGTCATTGATCCAACTCCATGTGTTTTACTGGTAGAAGATGACGGTGTTTCAACGTTCACTATGGATCCTCTGAATGCCCAAATGGGTCATATCTGATGACCATGAAAAGAGGACAAACTGCATTTTACACAAATTATTTACATGTATTGATAGGATTAGTGCATCAATAGTCATTAAACATTTAGAGCACTAGTTGTTTTTGGTTGGTGGGTGGATGTTTGGGATTTTATGGGTTAACAAAAATGTATTAAAAACTGTGCAGTAATTATGTGGAAACAAACCTGCCAACAGCGAACACAGTGAGCGCCACAGTGGTTCCTTCCTGCTTGTGCGTCCGATCATAAAGGTCTGGATCAAACATTCCCTCCCAGATGATGGGTGCTTTCCATGTCGTGCACGTCTGAACATCATGTCTGGCACTGAAAAGTACAAGGACAGTTGTAAGGTTGGAAATCATTTAGTATTTAGCACTTTTTAGGATCTTTATAGTATAGTGTAGTGTAATATAGTATAGTATAGTATAGTTATTCATCTTTGTTAAACTATTTTGTTGACAGGCATCTACTAAAGGTTTACAAAATTTCAAGATTAACTGGAAAGTGATTTACCTGATTGCGTACACTTTGGCATTATGATCTGAAACAACCTGACTCTGAACTTAAAATAGTATGTAGAATGTGGGTAACTGTCAGTGCCGTTACCCACGTGTTTAACCAACACTCTGCAGCAAGTGGTTTTGATTTCCACTTGAAAGTCAAAGTAATTTTCCATAATAGTTTCACACATCATTGTGAAAGTCTGCTCTGTCATTTGAAGCAGCAAACACACTAAACGACCACCACAGTATGAGCATGCAGTGGAAATTCAGCACATAACTTGCGCTACTTTCTGTATCTTGTTATTATATTAAGAAGGTCTGAGTGTGTCGTGGTCTTACTGAAGGTCAAGGTTGGAATCTATATTGTAGTCCAGAGCCAGCATTTTTCCACTCTCCAAAAGGCATCTTTCCATGGGAATAAACCCAACTAAAACTCTGATATATGGAAACACAACAGAACCACGTTATATTGCAATTTTAGCCTTGAAAAAGGAGCATTATAGTAAATTAAGCACAATCTACACACAATCTTACACATTTTTAAACACATTTTATTTCTTTCATGCAATGTTGTGCATTTATTCAAACTTCAATTAAAACCACAATATTTGTAATAATTAGTCCAAACTAATAGTGTTAATATAGTAGATAGCACTGCAATACCTTAATTACCGCATGGATTACCTGATAATTTATGCCTCTGGTATTTTAATACATTATCAAATCATTAATGTGGTTACTGATGAGCCAATCCACTGTTTATGAACATATTCCTGTAAAATATGATATTTACTGTCACACTACATTCAAACCATCCATATGCGGTTATGTATCTCACTCAAAATAGGAACTGAATCCATTTGGACATGTCCAATTGTCTCTGTTTCTCAATAATTCATGCAGGGTTAATGCACCCATAAGAGTGTCCATAAGAATAAATTATTAATAAATTGTTTGTCAACCAAACAATATACACAAAGCTGCACAGAGTTCATATTATACTCCTCAGAGTGTTTGTAATGCATGAAGACTGTTATGGTTATCTGTGAAATTTAGATTTATTTTTTATTTTGGTACTCACCTCAAAGATGGAGCTGTGAAATAGAGGATACTGAGAACCAGAGGAAAGCCAAATATGTATTTCAAAGCATTCTTCACCTTGTGTCTGTAGGAATGAAGCCAAACAGTTCAATTAATAAGAAAATAAGTGTTGTATCGCTTCGGTAAGTATTTAAAGATGACACATACCCCATTGTTGAAACAGGCTTTTGTCAGGAGAAGTAACGGCAGATGTAGGTTCATAGATATATCAGCACCTTTAAGAAAACAGAAAAAGTGTGTATTAAATCCTTTTTACAGTGACTCGACGTTGAGGCTGAGTAATTTATAGGCAGACTTGAATTTAGATTTGGTATTATTAGGATTATCTGCTGTCTAAAAAGTTACAAAGTCACAGTTACACAAAATGCATTTCAAGGACAGACTGACTGAGCAGGCACAGCTACAGAAATAACAAAAACAACCTTATCAAGATCTGTAGAAAGATTAGACACCAAGTAAATGGAAGAAATGTAAGGGCAGTACGCAAATACTGTATTTTATATTTCATTTGTGGATGAAACAAAACCAAAACTATGTCATTTTAAACACATCTCAAATATAACCCTGAGTCTAACCCCTAAAATGCTTCGGCCCTGACCTGGTTGATGTTAAAACGTTTAATTCAACATATTCCTCTAAAATTGAAGATGCCTCAGAAAGTCAAACATCCAATTCTTCTATATTTGTTGGTCTTCCATTAACACACATAAAACACATGCACAAAATATTACATTTTTTCCCCTTAGTCTGAAAAATATAAAATTCCTAATAAGCTGTTAAAATGGATGACAGTGGATATTCTATTGTATATCCTGTTTACATGCAGCTTTACATAGAAGTATCACAAACGTTTTTTTCAAAGTTTTCCACTGGTGCCACAAGTTGCACTGAACAACATAGCCTGACTCTTTTTTTTTTTTTTTAAATTTAACCAGGAAGTCCCATTGAGATTAGAAATCTCTTTTGCAAGGGAGACCTGGCCAAGGGAGCAGCCAAACAAAATCCAAACAATACAAAACATACACATGATACACAATGAGCAATAAAACACAGTACACTTAATCAACCATAAGGGCATCAAGAGAAACAGTGACATTCCTCCTTCACTGCATTCCCCATGATACTTTTAAAATCATTCATTCACCTTCACAGACCTGCTTTACAAGATCAATATTTGCACACATCCAATAACTTGTTGATATCCTCTATCAAAGGATAAAAAAATAAATAAAGTGACTGATCAAGATTTCTCTTATGCACTTGGGATACAACCTCTCAAGATATTAGTTTAATACCCTTTTAGTTAAAAATATACTATTAAGTTTTTATATATGGTATTTAATTTTATTTATTTATTATCTTATTTTCATGCTGCACACACTGAGACCTGGGTAACTATATTTTGTTCTATCATGTCTATTGATTGGATGACAATAAAGCTGAGTATGAGTAAATACAGCATTGAAAATACAGGATGTTATGTATGAATACATGAGTGTGTGTGTTTCTGAGATGAAACAAACACAAAAGAGTGTTACAAGCAGTACATGCAGCTACCATAACACTACTGTCTGTAAATATACTCACAATAAAAAAACACAAAGCTTTTCTTGTACACAGGGCAATAAATTAGCAAAAGACAAGTTTCACTGTTACATTTGGTGGTTGAATGCTGGGGAAATGGTCTTAATTTATATCAATTAACATTATTAAAGATGACATAAACTTATGTAAACTTTCAAATTCTGAGAAATGTCATTGCAAAAGCACTTACAGTCTAATGGCGGCAAACCACAGCATGAAGACGGAAAGAAAACATCCTGATCAGGGTTTAATTGGCCCAATGGACCTGTGTCACAGTCTGAACAGTCTCTGCTCTACACTGATAGGACGGGATGGGCTACCGCCAGGGTGGGTGCAATAATGCAAGTGATGATCTAGGAGGGGGAAATACTCCAACTAACACAGGTCTTTTTAACAGAATGACTTCCTCCCTTTGACAAGAAATACGGCCTTTTCTTTGGAGCTGACTGTGAACAGAGTTGTGTGTCAGAGCCATAAGTGTATATAAAGATGGATGCCTCCATCTATGCACAAATTCAGCCAAACTCCACCGATCACAGAAGCTCATATGATGCTTGTGTGACACAGTTTGGAGCAAAACACTTCTGCAGGTAAAAGCAAATTAGCTGAACACTACAAACAAACTGGAATAAAGTCACTAGCCTAGCAGCAGAAATGCTAACAGCCCATGATGCAATACTCTCAGTGTAATGTGCAATGAAGCCAAGAACTCAGATTGCTAAGAACAGAAGCTCAATATATCGTTTCATAGGAATACCATTACACAGTCAAGTTAAAGGGGAGCTAGACAACAGTTTATCATTTTGGTTTTTTGCTGTTTTTGTCACATTTTTCTTCATTTCTCTTTGGAAGTACATTTTCACTGTCGTTAAACCCACTGTTAACCCTCCCCCTCCGACCATGAGCATTTGCTTTCAATGAAGCTGGCAACGAGAAGGCAAAAAATAGTGATCGAATATGCTACTGGAGTGGAGCGAAATGGGACACTTTAGCCGGACATTGATGTTTCGGACATTTGTTTTCACTTCATGGAGGTCGAGGAACCGGAGCTACTCTTAAACTGTGCGGGTAATGTTAGCCCGTCTGCAGCTGCAAGCACCTCGCTGCTAACACTAGCCGCACAGCTTACCTAACCCTAACAGACTAACAAACATCAGCAGCTCCCACCTGTATAAGAAATCATGTTGCATAAAATAACAGAAAAAAAAAACTGAAAAAAAATATTGAGAATTTCTTTAATTTATAATAATAAACTGAGGCATAATATTATTAAAATTTTACTTATTTTACTTTACAAATTTCAGGTTGTTCATGATTGTTCTGCTTATTCACATTTTTAGTGAAAGGATAGTTTGTAAATATTTACATTTTCATGATGTCATTGTACTTTTTTGCACTAAAACAAAGAGACAAATCTGGAGTTGTCATTATCTATAACATATTATGCTATTATTTTTCTGGTTCGGCCCGCTTAACATCAAATCGGGCTGTATGTGGCCCCTGAACTAAAATGAGTTTGACAGACTCAGAGCCGGAGGACAGATGAGCTACAGCCGAATCATGTGGCTCTGAAATGAACAGTATGAATTCCTTCTACAAATATGAAAACATTTTTACAAATATGATTGTATTTGAGAAACATATACAGAGTTTGCTGTTCTAAGATAATAGCTAAACTTGGAGACAATCTGGTCGTTCAGCCTTTTTAAGAGCTGTCTGTGAGTTTTACAGGTTGATGTTCACAAAACTCCAACTTCAGTTTGTTATCAGGGCAAGAAACACAAAGGAATGTCAGCATTTTCTTTTTAAGTGGCAGACATCCCCCTCTTACCATCGATTAGGTTGGTGGCACAAAAGATTCACTTAGGTGAGATTTATAGTGATAAAAATAGATTTAATAACAGCAGCAGTGGAAAAAGTGAGTGTTATTAGCCATGACAGTGCAAATAATTAACATGAAAATAAAAAAACAGCCTGCAGTATTTGCCCAAATATAAAACAGGAGATTATAGTTCGACCAGTAATCTCCCTGAAGACTTTGACTCTATATTCATAATTATAGAAGATAAATTTAGATCTGTACAATCAGGCTTTTAAAGCTTTAGACAAAAAGCAAGTAAGATACTGTATCACCATTGCCACATTTTAAGCAAATATATAAAATTTATATATAAAATTTTATTGATTCCTTTATTTGAGTGCTAAAATGAAGTCACTCCGCAGCCCCTCTATAAACTGAGGAATAAACTGTGAGATCTACAGGACATCTTTAACTGTAATGTCCCATTCTGTGACACTTCTGCTCAGAAATCAGTCTCTACGTCTGACAGGAACCTCACCTCTTTCATGAGAGACATTAAATCCCAGTTTATGCTGCAACAGACCTGTCCTCATGTCTTATTGTGTATTCTCGGCATCCTGTTGCAATGAGATTCACTGATCATTACAATATTTTGCTGTATTTCCTTCACACTGTACTCAGGTCATACTTCACATTATGATATATAGATGGGATTTCTTTCTAGGTTTATCGACTTATGACCACCTTTCCTTATCAGGTAATCAATTAATATTATGGGTCATTACTTTTTGTTTACTTATTTATTTATTGTTAGGGAAAGACAACCTACTTAACCTGCAAGACGCCCTAGGCAATAACAAAAAAAACCCAAGGATTTTTCATGTTACCATCAAACCGGACAATGAACTATGTCAACAAATAGAACCATAGGAGCATTTTAACTGAACACCTACAATAAACAGGACTGTAATTATTTGGATTATGAGATAGACTTAGCCTCAAATTTAAGACCATTTGGTTATGACGCGCGTCTCTCAAGCGCAAAAGTGGCACAGTTTTCAGAGGAGACTATGTGGAAACATCAAGTCCGAAAACCATCATATTTTCCTGGGAGCTATCCATATTTCCACTGACGGTGTTACGCAGCTGCTGCCGCTGCTTTCGCATCAGTATTCAGAATTAAACAAAGTTGCGCCAAGTGAAATTGTTGGCACAATGGCAGCGTCAAAAATATAAATGTGTACCTGACTTTCGCGTTTGTTAAAGCGGATCGGGACTGAAGTCGACTACCTTTGTGGCGCTCATTTGTTTTTTTTCTTTTTTTTTTTAAAAGTCCACACCCTTGGACAAATGAAACACACACATACATATATAAATATATATATATATATATATATAAATACCCAAGTATTGGGGACTTACCTGAATCCCGTGTGAGGTTCATTAAGGCTGATGATCGTCATGACAAAAAGAAGAGGTGTTGTGTGCCGTCTTAGATCTCAGTGAAAAGGGAGTGACGGTTCCTCCAGATGACTCCAGTTCACAGGTGAGGGGGACGCACACAACTCTTCCTGCTTGGAGGAGCTCCACACGAACACACACGTTGGTCAAGCGGAAGTGGTCTCTGACCTTATTGGATAGTCACCAAGGAAGGAAGTCTATGAAGAAAACGGCTAAACTGACAGCGACGAAGAAAACAGCCAAAATTCTGTGCGTAATTTATGATGGCCGCGGGCGTTAACGTGCCACTTGTGCGTGTAAATTCTTTACAGCCGTTTCAGTGTAAACACAAGGACAACACGCTTAACCACCAACTACACAGTAAAGTTAAAGTAAACACTAAGACATGTATTTACAGTCTGATGACTCGGAGCATGCAGACCAAGTACAGATGCACAACTGGGAAGCCAAACCAAACTCGTGACTTTAAATTATTTAATGGTTTCTATCTCCATCCAAATGACTACTTGGCATGGTACTTTAAAAAAATATGTTTAACCCATAAAGACCCAGTGTTACTTTTGTGGCACTTCCAAAATATTTTTTTCCTCTATATTTAACCCTTCATAAGTGTTTTATCCTCATTTATTATAATACTATCCTCTGTATTTGGTGTTTTTTTTAGTGTAAATCAGGTATTTTCCTATATTTAATTCACTGGTCAAGTAGATGTTCATTAAAACTCAGATTAAAGTTGAGGGTTATTATATCAGAAACAGAAAACTCAAGAAAAAGTGACTTTTTCAGCAAAGATATCATTAACTGAACATAAAAACAAACGTCTTCGTCCACTGTCATTGATCCAACTCCATGGGTTTTACTGGTGAATCAATGTTGTAGAAGATGATGGTGTTTCCATGGTA
>JAPQRQ010000022.1:15022929-15033067 GCA_037367365.1 Apogon talboti | reverse complement strand
ATGTAAGTAATGATGTTCAAAGGGATAATGTGGATGTTGACAGGTGTCTGGATCAGCACTTATGTTGGTCTAAAAGTGATATTCTAATGTTCTAAAATACATGTTCCTTTCACATTATATGTGGTTTTCGTTTTTGTTTGTACTTCTTGGGTTTTTTTATTTTTTTGCCACTTACAGGCAAGGGGCCAAATATGGTAACTTCATTGACCTTGATTTTCTACATGAAAAATTTCACAAAAGTAATAATATAGTCTTCTTATGACCTCCAATAACACACTATGGTTGAAATTTGGAATTTCAGAGTATTTCTATGAGTGTCCTATAAAGGGTTAACGGGAAGATTTAATCGACCTAAATGACATCTCCAAACTATTTTTGAGGAGTTTAGTTTTGATCAATAGAGCATCAAATGATATATACAGTAATTCACATTTGACTTGAAACACAAACAGGAGCAAATCCTTACATTTAAGATTTGAAAAGATCACTGAAGCAATTAATTAATTATTATTATTTTCTTTGATAGCTCTGTGTAAGATGAACATTTCAGACTCACTGAGGTGTATGCTCTGCCACACATACTGCAGCAGTAGGCCTTGGCGTTTTTGATGGCGTGCGCAGAGAGGTGGATCTGCAGGGAGGCGGAGTCTGAATAGGCACGATAACAATTTGAACACTTGAAGGGCTTGTCTTTGTTGTGTTGCCTCTGGTGAGACTGGGGAAATGGGAAACAACACACAGAGTTATCGTCGAGTTAATGCTTCACCGTATGGTATTAATGCAGTCACTGTGTTCAAGGGGGAGCGCTCTGAACCTTTACCTGTAGATTAGACAGCTGGGTAAAAGCTTTTTCACAACCTGGATGAGCGCATTTATATGGCCGATCGCCTGTGTGGATTCTGAAATAGAAAACAGGACATAAACATTACCAAACTGAAGCTTGAAAAGTAAAATAATAATTAATTAGTGGTTGATCCAGTGTTGCATGAGACATAATTCAAATAAAACATGATGGGACAAATCATTTTTTGACCCGATTTCTATTGCACTTTCAACCACACATATATTTTTATATATCATATTTATCCATTTAAAGTGCAAGTTCAATGTAAAACTAAAAAAAGATTAGTATATTGTTGCCCATGAATTTGGAATAATAGTATTTTCAGACACACTCCTCTTTTTATTACTATTTATATACATATCAGTAATCACCTTTGACCAGATTCTCCGAGTCCCAGTAACACTTTATCTACCAAGAAAATATCACTTTGTCACATTCATTTCATGAGAACAGGTAAAAACATTTTGTTCCAACTTTATGGGCAACAGTTGAATCATCTAGTTTCATGCGCAACGGCTCGGGGTTTTATGTCTCTTGTCTCAGGTGACACCCATCACCAACACCATGATGACACATTATCCTCAAGAACAGCATGAAAAAGACTTTAGAAAGGTGAAAAACACCACAAGTCTCTTCATGTTGAAGGTGCAGAGACAGAGACGGGTGAGACAGAAAGTTACAATGATGTCACTGCTGTGGTTTGGGGTGTGTAGTCTTCACATATTTTTATAGTCAGATAGTAAAACAGTCTTACAACTAATTGCAACTTTCTTGACTTGTAAAATTACCTTTCAAATTGAACAACATGTGTAAGTGGTATGGCACTTCAAACAGGATCCAAAACCTATATCTCTTGCCATTCTATTTTTTTTTCTTGAAATAAGGTCTCACTGAATCTCACTGCAAATATAACTCAAAATTCTTAGAGCTATTATTTTCCCTCAAAGTCAGCAATTCAACTTGACAGGCTTGATATCATCCCTCGTCCACTGTCAATAAAGGTTAATAAAACATCCTATCTGCACTATCTTATGATCCAAACTCATTCACTGGCCTACCTCTAACATTAATGACTATAATAACACGGAACTAGAATACCAGCATCTAACACACATACACAACACAGTATAAAAGTTTTTGAGTAAAATCCCAAACATTTCCAGGATTGCCTTAAATGCTAGTGTTTGTGGATTCATAGTGCAGTGGCAGTTTGTTTCTATCTCTATGTCTTTCTATACAAAGCTGCACGCGTCGCTAACAACAGCTGGTCAACAAAGGGACATGGGAGTGCTTTAAAGCAAAAGGGAGTGACCATTGACAGGGTATACCTACACCAACCCACAGACATTCACTCTGCTTTGTTCTTTCATAACTGTCAAGACATAACAGTGAAACAAAGGTATCAGTTCCAACTATTGTTAGTGCTACACAAAGGTTTGTTCTCCTGAAGTAAAAAAAAAAAGTGCAGTTTCTCTCCTATGGCTAGTGGTAATCAGTGAAGCACGTGAGGTTTTCTGCTGCATGTTTTTCAGTTCGTTTTGAGGGATTGTTTCAGTTTCCACCACTATTTTTAAACAGCATCAAACGTGCTGCCTTCAGAATCTAATCATTTCATATAAACGATAGTGAAATGATCTATATAGCATATAGTGAGATGTCTTCATAATAACATGAAAACAAAGCTCATTGCATGGCTACATATCAGTAGAGAAAACTAATTTTATCTAAAATGACCCTACATGGCTAAACAGAGGGGGCACATTATCTTCCTAAGACCCAGCTATGGGTTGTCTTTACAGAGGGTTTCACAGCTTTATACAAAAAAAAAACAAAACAAAACAAAAACTGTCCACTGCAAAGGACATTCCATAAAAATAAAAAAAAGCATCTGAAAAAAACTGTTGCATCATGATGTTTCCAATATAGGCAATTATTTAATTAAAAAAGACAAAACTTGTACTTCCCTGGGTCTCTGGAGGTTAAGTAAGCTAGGGAAACAAACTGTTACCATTTGATAATGGCAGAGTTCTGTAGAAGAACAAGCATAATTAAAAAGAATGATTAAAACACACAGGATAAAATCTTGTGTATGAATCCTTATGACTATCATCCTCTGCCACAGCCTCCTGTTTATTAGGGTCATTAGATTTACAGTATATAATAGCTTCATTATAAATGGGCAGGACCTGCAGCTGATGTGAAGTACTGATCGACACACTGCTGTAACTGGATTCAGTCAGAGAGGATGGAGTGTAAAGGTCAGACCTGGTGTGCTGCTGCAGATGAGACAGCTGCCGGAAACTTTTCTCACAGTAGGAACAGCGGTAGGGTTTGACGCCCAGGTGTATGCGGAGGTGCTGGGCCAGGTACGAGGCGTTTGCAAAGGACTTGGTGCAGTGAGGACACTTGTGAGCCTTGGCCTCAGTGTGTGTTTTGGAGTGAATCTGCATGTCTGACTTGGAGAAGAAGGTCAGCGGGCAAACTTTACATCTGTAAACAAAACCACAGTGACACAAAGAGATGATGAATAAACAAATGAAAATAACCACAGCAGATGAAAACATTAACCCCAGTGTCTGGGCACAAACAGTTTTGACCTCGATGGAACAGAGCATGTGCAGAAGGGAGCATGCATGACAACGTGACTACATGAAACAATACTTGGCAGAGTTCACAGACTTAAAAGTGATCCTTAATGCAATATATCACACATGCATGGGATGTCCAAATACTTTTTTCCACCACTGTATGTAAAACATGTTAATACTGTGCCCAAAGTACTTTGATTTGTTATGGAGTATTCTCACAGTGTTTTATTATTCTGTTTTCATTGAATACAAACAGTTCTTGCACTGTTATGATCTGTTTTTCCCATGAGTCATTTCCTAAGCAAAGACTTAAATATGCACTAGACTTAATATCAACTGAAACCAAGTGGTTGATTTGAGTCAGAGTCACAGATTGTCTTTGTCAACGGAAGAAAACGTTGTCATGGAGACGTGAAATACGAGTAAAGTTTTAGTCACCTGTAGGTTTTCCCTTCTTTGGCAGTGATGGTGACACAGGATTGGTCATTGCCTGAGGCGAGGATAGGGTAGGGCACCACTAAGAGAGAGGAGCCGTTCTCTGCTTTGATCTTTTTACGGCCTCGATCCACCTTTGGAGGAGGGCCCAGGAGTCCCACCAGACCCCCGTTGTTTTTCATAGGCTCCATCCCGTGGCTGCAGGCTAATCCTGAGATGAGGTGAGGAGTGGGGGCTCCACCCAGCCGACTGTGGCTGCTCGAGGTGGGAGTGGTCGGGGTGATAATCTCTGAGGTGTTGAGGTTACCTGTTCTAGAGGCCAAAGCCACGCCTGAGAGGTGAGGGAACAAGATAAAAATAAGACAACAGCAAAAGTGGTCTTTATAAACGTGCCAATACAAGCATTCTGTAAGTACTTTTGCTCACAAATTAAAAGATTTTTTTCCTGTGTTTTTCTCTCTTTAGTTTTAAAATGTATGCTGAGTTGTACAGAGATCTGGAATAAAGCTACAGCAAGTGCATAAAGAGTAGACATACTCAAAATGACAACAGCACCACATGTCATTATAATAACTGTTACAATGAAGACAGTCATGAGGTTGAATGCATGTTATTTGCACTTGTAAAAAAAAAAGCATATAACTACAAGCACAATCGTTCCACATGACAGGAGGACAGGTATCTTTAAAAAAAATATATAACAAACAAGAGCCAACCCCTGTGGGCCCCGTTCTACCCGTAGGAATACAATGGATGGAGCAGGAGGGATGGTAAACACTAATAATTAGGAGGCGACTTGTAACATGACTCCCTTTTGTAGCCCTGTTTGCTGTTCTTTATTATATATTCTATTTACTGTTAACAGCAATGAATCCATGTTATTTTTCTGTCCTGATGGTGAGTGAAGGTCAGACACATGCATGACAGCAATCTTGTTTCATAGTTTCCAAGAAACAGGAACTAACATAGAGCACTGTGTGTACAAACTGTGGTTACCTGACACGTGGTTAGTTCGAGAGGGATGGTCGATGAGTTGACGCAAGTGCCAATCTTCCCATAATCCTCTGGCTTTTATAGCTGCCTTATCATCTAGGTTTAAGTTTACGTCCCCCAAAATACGACCTGGTGAGAAAATTAGCATTTAATTACAATCCATTTCAACATTCCATTAATTTTTTTTTTTAAAACAAAACTCAAATATTTGCAGTTAGTTGGAAACATGAAATAAATGTGTTTTCTCTCCTATTTTTTTCTGTCTTCTGTTTTATTTAAGTCCAGATAGATTAGAGATTAAATATATTAGTACTGTGAAAAAGTTGAAGACCATCTTTAGATATGGTGTTTTTACATAGTTGGAAAGAGCATGATCTATTTGTTAGCGTCTTTATTAAGAAAGAACAAAATATGCAGAAATATTGTACAGTAATGAAAAAAAAAATAATAACAAATGTCTTTAACAGGAAATAGTTGGTATTTAGTGTTACAAAGAATGTTCCCATAACAAAACATAACCCAAACAATGGGAAACATTTAACATGTGTTGAATGAAAGGACATGTTCTGTTTTACACACTTTGGATTTATTTTATAAATAGGTGTGTCTGGTTCAGTAAACTACATAATTATGTCTAGAAAATAATTTTTAACCATTTTCAGTGACGCATGACTCAGTTGTTGAAGCAAAACAGCATCTCCAAAATGGATTCCTTTTAGTGTGATAATGTCTGTAATACTAAGAAATAAGACCATGTATGAGAACAAAAAGTAGATGTTACATTTATTAAGCAACAAAACTATATTCTTTTCTTATTTCTTTAAGACATGTTTAGGTGATCAGTTGAGATGTTCCATTCACTTCTGCATGTAAAGTATAATTTTTAAACCTTCTTAGTTTGCCTTCAAATTGAACATCTTACCCTCCTCATAGATTCTGAAGCTTGACATATTTTATGTAAAAATATAATGTGTTTAACATATTTCAATCAACAGAATCTACAAGGTAGGTAAGAATGTTATTTTAGATTTTAAAAGTCCAACCAAATGATTTTGCTGTATTTTCCAACATGATATTCAAATGAGTTCAGGTCAGAGGTCATGTTTGGTCATTATATGGAGCTGGATACGTATTAAAGGCACTATTTAAGTATTATAAGCATTAATGATATATATAAGTTGATAAAATTACATAAGAGCTTAGATGTGATTTTTAGGAAACATTGCTGGTGCAAGGCAATGTCAAATGGGGGTGATTTCAGCTGCTGCTGTAGCAGCATCTGGAGGTTTAGATAGTTGTAGAATATCAATATATGGCATCATAAGATGCATCATTCTCAGAATCAAAAATTCAACTATTTCTGAGTAAGTCTTTGAAAGTGGGCCAGGTAGGTACAGAAAGGAGACAAACCCTTTGATAATCTCATATCATCTGCACAGAAGAGTTGAAGACATGTAATGGTCTAATCCTCTCTGAAATTCATGTTGTTAATGCTGTTCTCATATCTCCTACATATATGGGTTGAGTCTTGTTACAGAGACTGAGAATGCATATGTACATTATAAATCATTATAATCTCATAAACAGCAAGACTTTTGCACACAGTACTGTAGATTCTGTCAGTGTTTTCCAGGCTCCATCTGGACACATGCTTTGTACATTTCTCTTCCCTGGACTATAGTCTATGTCGGAGAGGTTTAGTCATCAGTACAAGTGCAGGACAAAGGTTATGGTTGGGTCACTTCATTTGTTAACTTTTGTCCTGTAGCAGACACCGGATAAGACAAAATGTTGCTGATAACTTGGCAATGCAGACTATGTTCCTCAGAAAGTGTTTGTGGCCTCTAGTGTCGCCACCTTGGTTCCTGTAACTCAGGTTAAATGGAGCACAGCTAGAACAATAGGAGACTGTAATCAATGTGATCACATCCTGATAACTCATGCTTGATATTCATGATATTTAACCTCCTAGGACCCACTGTCCACGTATGAGGACAACAAATTCACAGCTTTATAAAAAAAAAAGAAAAAAAAGAAACAACTGTCCACCGCAAATGACATTACATAAAAATTTTTAAGAATGCATCTGAAAAAACTGTTGCATCATGATGTTTCCAATATAAGCAATTATTTAATTTAAAAAAAGCCTAAACTCAAGAACCTGTGGGGCTCCTGGGTCTTAGGAGGTTAAGCCTCAGGAGGCAATATTTTTTGTTATCTGAGAGGAAACCTGATATGCGAATCTCCATTTGGCTTACAAAATTGTAGTCTGTGAAGTGAAAATTTGGCAAATCATAGAAGCAACATAACAGATATAAATGATAATTTAGCTTGACTTTTCCACATTGGCACGAAATGGTCACATCTTTCTATAAAATCAGAAAGGAGAGAGCTGTAGGAGGACGGTCCGTGGTCAGTGTATCCTTTGGTAATTGGATTTTCAACGAACAAAAGAAAAACTAGTATTTAATTGATTTTCGTTTTAAAATAGAAGAATTAAAATTGAATTTCGCTAAGTTTTTCTATTTAGTGTAAAAACAGACCGAATTTAAAAAAAAATGTATTGATTTTCGTTTTCTTTTTCTAATAAGATAAAATAAAGTTACTACCTGACAGAAATGGAAAAACCGACCAAAAACGGCTGTTTATTTTTTTTTCATTTTCTGAGACCAAATGTTGTCATTTTAAAGGACAGAGCACTAATGCCTCAGTCACAAAGATTCTTACAAACGATGGGTTCGTATGAATCTCCCAGTTCGTACAAAATCTGGAGTTCGTGGACCTTCGTGGAGGGAGCATTAAATTCTTATGGTCATCTTATGAAGTTGGTACAGCTGCCACTTGCAACTTGAGGCCTCCGTGAGAAAATGACATGATTTTGTCATACGAAGACTGTACAGTTGTCCTGTTCTTTGTAAGAGTGCCTTGGGACCTTCCTACGTCATACCTACGGCCACTTCATGAATTTATTTGTCCTAAGGTGGCCGTACGTGTCACCCCTATGTGCTACTTGCAGCACTCTCAAGTCATTGGTAGGAAGATCTTTTTTGGAATATTTATATCGTATTAGAGCTTTTAATTCTTTTAAAAACGGAAATCAATTAACCACTAGTTTTTCTTTTGTTTCTGAAAAGAAAATCTAATTACCAAAAGATACACTGACCCGGAAGGCATTGTTTTCCTGAGTTTTCCTGCAAGACCCACAAAACTAAGGACAATGTTTGTAGTTCAGATGTAGTTAGATGCAAGATGTCTTTAGATCAATATTCGGTTCCCAGCCAGTCAAGTCATTTTCCGTTTTTCATTTATTAATATCAAAACGGAAATCCGAGGACAGTGTGTATTTTTGGTTCTGGTGTTTGTTTTTGGTTTTTTTTCCTAATTCTGTCTCTTGAAACTTGAACTGGAGAATATACATACTGTATATTCAGAATAGGATTCATCACTCTTGCAATCTATGTTCTCCAAGTCCATAAATACAATAAGTCATGCTTTGTTTTTCTTACTTTTTAAATTGGTTTTAAAATGTAAGACTTTTCACACAGGCTTACATTAAAAATATGGGTCAAATAAATACCTCCTATGTTTTTTAATAGTTATTTTCCTTGATATTGGTGGAAAACATCATGATGTCAAGGAAAAATGTGAAGAATTCTTAGAAAATGACAAATGCAGTTTTAAGAAAATCTGAAAAAAAAATCTGAGTGCACTTACAGTGATGTTAAGTGGGTCAGCTGCAGTGAGACTATAATGCTCCGAATATGCAAATAAATGCAAAACTACATTTTACACACTTTGACATACTTTGCCTTCACCCTTTTGTTGATATGAATCAACCAATTGGCATGACTGTACGAAAATAAGATGAACACGACAAACATAAAGTGTTGGGCCTATCAAATGTTCTTCTGTATAAATTAGTTGGAACTAAACACCATTTAGTTCAATTTATAATAATGTTTTAACCCAGTTTATAGTTTAACCCTTCTCTTTCTTACATGTATCACTGGTTCCTTAAGGCTGATGTTACACTGCACTTTAAGTAGTGTTGACGTTCTGAGAGCCAATGAGTTCTACCTACTGGTTGGATGATCAAAACACATAAGTGTATTAGCCAGTTATGTGCATCCTTTGGCTCATGTTGATTAGTTGTCTGTTGGTCTGATATTACACTGCAGTGAATTGTGGGATGGCATTGTGGCCTTTACTTTCATGCAGGGTGGTCCAGTTCATTCTCTACTAAAGGACATACAAAAGGAAACACTGAGGCTCCTTTTCTTAGGATTTAGAGAGTTTGAGGGGCTATGGGAAAATCCACCTCAAACCACCAGATTTCAGAAAACGTGACATCTATGATAATGCCCTTTAATAAGGTGCTGATGAAGATTTGGAGTTGGTCCCAAAGTGCCTTCAGTGGAACCTCACTGCTCTTCATGTGTTAAATGCTAATGCTAATGTTAGACACTGTTTGTGTATTTGACTAAATTTCCCTACAGGGACAATAGTGTTAACCTTCAAATACACTTTGGTTAAAGACACCAATTTCACATTTTGTGCATATGCAGACATGTTCTCCCCAGTTGTGTAACTGTTTTTATTTATTTGACCTTGTCAAACATGGGCAATATACATTTATTGGTGTGGTAATGATTTTTTTTAAATGCCTCATAAATCTGGACAGTTTTATTACTTTTGGAACTATGCCAACTTACCACTACTACAACAAGAGCGGTGAATATTAACAGTTTACCACTCTGATGCACTTCACTTTCTCAATACACCACTCCAAAATTGCCGTAAAGCACATACAATTTTCAGCAAAGCTATAATTTGGCAAATATGCAATTGTGGATCTTCTTTTACAGACGTAAAAGACTTCTTGAACGCAACACCTTTTTTAAAGTAGAATTGGCATCTCACTGTGTGTCCTACATCTAATGAAGATATGAGGCTGAGGTTTTGTATGTTGTTTATTCAGACCATGTTATTCTCTGAGTATGTATGAAGGAAATCCAAGACTGTGTGTTATGGTTTGGACCCTCATAAACAAGAAAGACCACTTGACTGTAGACATGATCATTTGTTTAACCATTGTGTTCTCAATGTGATCATAACACGGAAACATATTAAGATCTATTCTGTTATACTGGAAACTATGTATTATGTCTGGATTTATGCTTCTTACTTAATGCAACACAATGAGGTTAGAAATCTAGGAGTGACAATGGACTCAGACCTAAACTTCAACAGCCACATTAAATCAATAACATCATCAGCC
>JAPQRQ010000022.1:14985640-15022003 GCA_037367365.1 Apogon talboti | reverse complement strand
CTTCCATTCTTGTAAAGCACTATGAATTGCCCTGTGTATGAATTGTGCTATACAAATAAATTTGCCTTGCCTTGCATGAAAATAAAGCTCCCAAAAAGTGCTGGGAGACCAGTGAAACATCTATGACAATGCAGGACTGATACTTGAAGCAGTACCTGTGACCGAGCTGGAGGCGGGCCGGGCGTGCAGGGCGATGTCCGGCTGAGACGGGCTGTGGCTGGGGAGAACCTGCACCTGCTGGGCTTTGGACATCCCATGCTGACCGCCTTCTGCCTGGCTGGGAGCCGCCAGTAGGGGCTGCTGGGAGGGGGCTGTGGCAGGAGGCAGGTGTGGTGGTCTGATCTTCTCTGCCATCAGCTGCTCCTTGATTTTATTGATCAAGACTAGGTTATCCAGCTGATAGCAAGGAAACAACATTTGTGACAAGAGAACAGCCATCATCAGTTCAGTCAGTGCCACTTTGTGATGTTCTGGCTCCCTCTACTGGCTCAAACTTGACATTGTACCCAAAGATCCTTGAATTGAAGATTAATAGTTGATGGCTTTCTATAAACTTTTAACAACAAGCAAAGTAAAATGAACCCTGTGTAGGAAATTCACAATGTACCGACTTTACTTTCCCCATGTAAATCAGTTAAAAATACCAGAATATCTCACCTGGCTGGGCATCGTAGGAGGTGGAGGCCAGAAATAAGCATTGTTGAAGCGAGGTTCAGCCATCCTAAAAAGAAGACATAAGGATCAGAAACAGAAAAGAACATTATCTATCTACTTCATATGGGAACACACTATTCAATATATGCATCCAGTGCATATCTGGACCCCTTGAAACAATGCAGTATTAGTTGTGACTGTATAAAGACTATTTTCTTTCCGTATTTTTACCTGTTACTCAATCAGAATTTACTAAAAGACAGACACTAGTGATGGAAGACGTATTCAAATCTCTTACTTAAGTTAAATTACTAATATTACACTTTGGAAATTCTGCACTAAAGTATTAATTTTGTAATAAACTGGTGCTTGTCAGTGTTTCACTAATATATATGATGTTTTTGGATTAATATTACTGCTATTTTCATGTGTATGTTATAGTTTACTGCTCTGCATGTTTAAGGTTGCGCCCATATTAACTACTTTATTAATTGTTATATAGTTTAATCTACAGTAAATTCATCAGTGTATAAAATCAATTATGTTTGAATCATTGCTGTCCTTTGTGAACCAGGTATCAGTGAAAAAAAATTAAAAAATTCATTCCTGTTTTCACCTTTGTGACAATGCATTATCCTAATTCAAGAAGTTTTTTTTAAAGATATTGAGTTCAAGTATGTGGGTATTTAAGGTGGTTAAGTAAGGAGGTGAATTTTACCAACCAATTGAGGAACATTTAATCCTTCATTGTATCACAAACACTCACGATCAACACAAATGGAGATCTTTGACATTAGTGCTTTTCAGCGAACAGGAAGAGGATAAAAAGAGCAATCTGAAAAGTCACTAAACTTGTCAAAGTTAGTGGACGAAACAGAACAAATTAGTAGGAGTATATATTATAAAGTATATAAAAATATAAAATCTAAACTAAACATCCTGTAAAGGTACTATTGACATTACAACAAACACAACCTGAAGATATGTATAACTTTATAATGCAGAAATTGATGTGTTGTAGCATCCTTTCCTCTAAACCATTATGTGGCTTTCAGGTGTATCATGTGACCCATATGGGGATTCTCAACCGTGGGTAGAAAACCACAGTGGACAGATATTCCCAGAAATGAAGCTCTCACATTTTAATGTACAAGATTTCGAAACCTTTGCATTGTTTCAAGGACTCACTCAAATATAACTTCCATGACCATTTACAACCTTTTCAGTATATAAGCAACTGTATTTTAGTATAAAAATTAGATGACAATAATATTCACTAACAACTAATAGGATAAAGACATTTTCTAAGGAGTGTAATAACTCAGATACAAAATTACACAAAAATGCACTGTTTTAGTCAGTTATCAACAACTAAACTTCTACAAATCTATATGGAAAACCCTGGGGTTAACTCCATTTTTTTTCATTGTTCATGTCTAACACTGTTTACCTTCATATTTAGTGAATTTAATAAAATAAAATAAACAAAATTCAAGGATGTAACCTCAACAGGGGTGAGAAAATATGACATAGATGCAACCCTACAGGAAACATCATCTTTAAAATGTGGATTTACTGTCGATTGTTGTATCAGGATAAATCTGAAAATCCCAACATACTCCACAAGCAGTGTTACACTATTTATGTCACTGAAATGTTGGACTTTGAAAACCCCCTTTATGAATTCAGTCTAAAAAAATCCACACAAATAGCCGACATATTTTGATGTCAAAGGTGAAGGTTTTTATCTCTAATATGTAATTCAACAACTTTTCCAACAATTTTTGCAATTTACATAATTGAATGACTTTTCTAGGTGTGGGAAACAAGATGTGAAAACTCGATAATTCTTTCCAGGTTTTTTCTGACTGTGAAAACCCCGTAAAAACAACCTCCTGTGTCTTTATGTGTGGATCTATTGTATGTGATGAAACCGGTGGTTAAAACGTGTCCGTAGATCTAGACCCAGGCGCCAGCTGACTTTTTGATGTGATAATTTGAGAAAACCTTTTCGCAGTCTTGTGATACAGTATTTTCAAAGACATACTGTCCTACTTTTCCCAGAGGAAACTGTTTTGTGTCTATAAAAGCTACATGTGTCTGTGCAACACAGGCGGAGAAAACAGAGAGGATGCTTTTGGGTCATCGCAGTGAGTGAAGGAGGAAACTGGTGTGAATGATGTGACTTTCTCTTAAGAATACCAACCACAAGGCCGGATGATGGGCATGCTGTCCGCAAGATAAGCTGTCACACGATCACAGCAGTTATCAGGCAAAAACAAATGGTTAAAATGTGGCCAAGATCCTAATATGCAGTTGTCTGTGGTAACTTTATGATGAAGCAATGTGTCAGTTTTCTCTGAAAGTGCGACAAGACCTGAATGAAGCAAGCTGAGGTCAGTACATTAATTTTACACAATATATAATTAAATAATGTTGTAGATGACACAGATGTTGGTTTTTAGTCCCATTATGACATGGCATTTTTGAAGACATCTGCAAAACTAAACTCCTCTGCATGCTAGTCTCATAAAATGTATCTGAATTTGATCAAATGGCTCATACAGATTGCATTTCTGACAGACAGAAAGATTTGTTTTTCATTCTCGGAGGTAGAGAGAGCAGCCCTCTTTCAAGTTCCTCTCCGAAAGGCCTTTCTTTCCATAGCGTCTCTTTTCGACCCGACTGAAGCTCTTTTTGAGACATTTTGCATTGCGTTCTTTGGCACACTTCACCATTCCTAAGTCTGTTTGGCTTAGCAGAGGCATAACACAGTCCACCTCTCAGAGCCAAGAGAAACAAAAACGATACGTCCAGGGGTACGAGCGTACAGTAAACCCCACAAAATATTTCTCTAATGATGCCAGTGCGGATCGGTTTCACTTCCTGGAGGTTTTCTGCCTCGGGGAGCTGCCTGAAGAGTTTGACTGCCACTGGACATCTATGTGTCATTTCTGATAGAACACTTTTCACTTACAAAATATGTACAACAGCAGTAGGGATGAAGCATTTACAGCTGTTGTTTTGTTTTTGTTTTTTTTCAGTATACGCCATCTTTTCAGTGTTGTGTTACATGAGGTGTCTTTTAATGTTAATCTGCTTCACTGCCAGGCTACATTGTTTACTTCTGGTGCATTTGCATCAACAATTTTAGCTGTTGCACTGTTTCAACAACATCTTCATACATGCTAGCTACTATTATAATCCAAGTATTGAAGTAGAAAACTGTAGTTACTTCCAACAGGTAGGTCAGACACCCATAAAGGTGCACCAGAGAGGTCAATATCCTTTAAGTAAACTTTAAGGAGTGCAGAGAACTGTCTTTAAAATGCCCAAGTGCTGACACCAAACCTGAAGATATTTACTTTACTGTCAGAGGAAATAATCAAATCTTCATATCTAAGGAGCTGGAACCAGATAAAACTGGATGGAATGTAACTAAGTACTCAATAAACTAAGGTTAACTCAAGTACCAATCTTCAGTATATTTTAACATTACTTAAATATGTCAGTTTTATGCTGATTTACCCTTCTATTCCATCACATTTTGAGGTAACGACTGTACATGCAAAGAAATATCATCTTTAATGTGCAGAAATACAGTTGACTGTTATATGATGAAACCCCAACATTTAATTAATTCATGGTTAAGTACTCCATAAGTAATGTTATTCATTTCCCATTTTGAGGTAATTACTGCACTTGCATTGACTTAATATCTATTGCTATTGTTGAAATTTTCTTATATGACATAAAGGAACACTTTATGATGAACCTACTCAGTCCCATGCAAACACTGTTTTGACAAATTACATTCAAATTTAATCTTTAATTAATTCATTAGTGATAAAACCAGAATAAAACTCTATAAGAATATCACACTTTAAAAGGAGTCACTCTGCATTTTAAGTATGTGTTTGTTTTTTAACCTTAAAAGTATTTTTTGCTGATAAAGGTATTGTGCTTTTACTAAAGTTATGATGAATTCATGACCTCTTATGGGAAATGAATTCATGCTTTTGCTTCAGAAAAATGATCTGAGTGCAGCTTCCACCTCTGCTATTTTGTTGTTTTTGTTTTTTTGTCATCTTTGTGGACATACAACTGAGCCAAGTTTCAGTCCTAATTATCTTTATGTGAATCACATAAAGAGATTTTTCTGTATCTACAATTCTGCGTTTTATCTCTATGGTGTTGTCTGTGTAATAATCCTACAGATGGTTAGTAGTTTGCCATGGTTAAGTGGTCACAGTGTTGTTGAGGCAGCACGAAAACTAATAATAAACCTCAAACAGAATATACCTCATAAAATCTCAACGCAGCCTTCCTGAAATAGACGCGTCTCTGTCGTTGAAACCGTTCGCTTGAAGAAGAAACAGCGGTGAAACTAAAGTTAGGGGCTAACTTTTCCCTCTTTCTGGTCCCTGCTGTGCACATTCAGCCCTCGGTTAAAAAACAAAAGCGGTGAAATGTAAACCTGAGCGGCTGTAAACGGGAGCATCATCCATCCATGCATCCATCCATGCATCCAGACACAGCCGATCCGTCCGCCGCCTCTCCCACATTCTCAGACAGTTTATTAAAAAATTTCAGACAAAAGGAAAACAAAAATGGCAGCCCAGTCTTATTTTTATAAGCACTGGACGCCATATTCTGCAGATCCGAATTTTATATGAAGATAATTCCCCAGATCTGACCGAGCGGCCGCGTTTTGGACGCTATGTGCCATATTTGCATTAAGCGTACGAATGATTGTTTACTTTGATTTGCAGGTTTGAATAGCCCGGCTCGAGGAGGAAAAAAAAAAGCCTGACACTTCCTACAACAATCATCACGCCTTTGCTGAATGCTCTGCCTTGTCGCAGCTGAATCCAGAGGTCGATCCAATTGCCCTGGCGCGCAACGAAAGCTCGCATTTGCACGACGGGAGGAAAGAAACGCGTGTTTATCATGTTTTCGTTGCGGATGAGATGATTTTATTCCAACTTTTGCATGAGTCAAACAGAGGCGGCGGCGAAGTGGCGCAGGACAGTGTTGTGAGAGGAAAGAGATAAGGGGAAAAAAAGCAGAGGAGGATTTTTTTTTTATAATTTTTTTTTGCACGGATCGGCTAACATACCTGAACCAGCCCGAGAAGAAATATTTAATAAAGGATTCGAGTCCTCTTTCTGCTCGCTCTCAGTCGGACTTCAAACCTTCCGGGTCGCCTGCTGTTCACTTCTGGGTGCTGCAGGCGAGGAATTGTTCAACGTGAAACCCTGAGTCGAAGCGGATTTTTTAACCCATTTTCTGGTTTCTAATTTAATCGCTGGCTATTTTCATGCAGATGTTGTAGTGGTCGCCTCTGTGCTGCGCCGTTACGCACAACTGCAAATGCGTGGGAAGCTCAAATTTAGCATTTTTTTTCCCTCTACCGTGGGACTAGTGGTATTAATACGTTTTTGTTTTTTTTTTTGAGACCCTCTGTTGAGTGTGATCACTAATAATAGTTTGGAATAAACAGAGATAAGGCTGCTCTGTGCGCCCTCAGTGTCAGTGTCGGAGTCCAGGAGGATCATTCATTGCATTACATGTGTCTTCTCCTTCCAGCTTTGTCTAAATGCTTTTTATCTGTCCCAGCCGGGTCACAGCAGTCATGTACAGTCAGTATGGAGTGTAATCCTCTCAGCAGCAGCAGAATGACAGGCTCATAATGTGCTCTGTGCTGAGCTCAGCAGGAGATGGCACTGCTGTCACAGCTGAGTGGGTGACAGGTTTACACGTACAGCTGAACATGGGCATTTACAGACGAGGGAAGGAGGAGAAAGAGCATGAGAATATAAGGGGGAAGTAATTATTTACAGATACCTATTGGTGCTTTACAGAAGAGCTGGTTTTAGAGAGATTATTCAATTTTATTCCACTATTTTCACCACATTTATATTGATTATTATATAAAAAATATAAAAGACACATATATAACCTTCTTTACCAAGAATATAGTGGGGGAAAATGTTTCTGGATACCCCATGCATTTGTGATGTATTGTATTAACAATCACTCTTAAGTCATTGAACTCTGCCCAGTATTGTTCCATTCTCCAAATTCTACACGTGCTCTATTTCAGCAAGTTAATGAAACACATCCACAGTATAACATGTTGAAACTGTCAAGACTTTAGTTTTGTTAACCATAATAATAATAATAAAAATCATTTGCTTTCTTTGTGTTTGTCTGATGCAGCCACACCTTTTGAAACACAAAAGAATATTTTTCTGAGAATATTTCATGAAAATATTTCAGATTGTATATACCGTAATCTTATTTCCACTCTTCTACATTGGGGCTAATTCACTTAATATAATATAATTCATTTATATGCTTCATAGAGCAGTAAGAAGCCACATAAGAAGTGTTGCATTTCGTCAGTTCTTATTTCTGTTTGGTAATGATGTAGTTTTACGTAATCATGAAAAAAAAATCAGGTTTGTGGCTTTCTCACTTTCTAACACACCACCCCATTTGTAAGTTAATATACAGTACATTAACCAATAGGATTTTATGTTAATCCCTCCAGTCTATGGTTGCATATCTGTTGTTAATAAATTCATTTTGGCCCAGATGCTCCACACACTTTTTCCAAAACATGTACAGTCATCTGAGCGAACACCATGTTGAATTATAACCAGTGGGAATGTTTTGATGGTGCACGGTCGGTTCAGAAATTGGCAACATCAAAATTGTTCTTACAATATGAGTTGTACTGAAAGAGTTTTCACAGAAGCTGCTGAAAAATGAAATCAAAGATCCATGTTTAATTTAAGTGCTGTTCCTGGAAGCTATTCTCTAAGTGTTTTCCTAACATGTGTTTCTATCATTTCTTTCATTTCTATAATATCACACATCCAAAACTAAAAAAATTCTCTGATAGTTGTATCTGCCTGTCTTTGTTCATATGTACTGTATACATGTGGACCTAATAAACTAGACAGACAATTATCATCCATCACGTTATATTTAGAAATTAAAGAAATTAAAACTTGTATCAGTCAGTATCTTATCATGTATTTTTGGTTGCACTTCATCACACCTTTACTATTCATTTAAACATCATAATCTTAATCTGTGATGTCCACTTTTATTATATTTAAGTCAATGGGGAAAGTAGCTATTTTCATGCACTCCCATACCTATTTGCCTCCTTTCTGCTGCAGACAACACAAATAATCCTGAAAACACGGACATTCAAATGCAGTTTACATATCAATTGCAAATGCAAAACACACCACTCAGATGACACGACACGGATGATTCACCAGAGGCTCTCAACTGTGGACAGGAACCAAGAGAAAAAGTCATTAAAACCTCAGAAAACCTCATGTTTTCTAATGTGCTTCTGACTGTTGTGAATTTAGAAATCAGACAAAATTATTTAATGTCTCAAGACACAAACACACTGTAGTGTCATATCAAAAACAAAACCATCTCACCACAATGTCCATTTGTTCATATATGTGCTTAACACAGTACTGTGCATAAATCCAAGGCCAACATTAGGTTTGTTGGTTTATTAAAGTTCTAATGACCACACATATGCATTTCTCAGTCTCTGTATTACAATACAATCTGGATACATGAGAAGTATGTACAGCAGTAAAAACAGAAGTTTCAGGTAAAAACAGCTTCAATAAACCAAAGTGATAGCATTTAGTGCGACCTCCCTTTTCATTTAACCCTTTCCTTCAGACAATATGAGATTTATTGCATTAATTTGTTTTATACCAGGTTCCATTCAATACATGTCAAATATTTCTGTTTGTGCTATTTCTTGTCATGGGGTCAGAGGTCACACTAAATACTAATTTTGACCTATAAAACCCATTTAGTTCAGTTTATAGTGAGTCTTTTAATCCTGGGCACATTTCCTGTATTTTCTTGTATGGAAAAAAAGAGAATGAGACATAAACATGTATGTTCATTTAAACCCTGTTATAACAACAAAACTAAAGGTGGACCAAGACATTTGCACAGTATTGTATATTTTATTCTATTCTATTTATATTCTTTATTTAATCAGATGAAATCCTTATTGTGATTAAAAACCTCTTTTCCAAGAGTGAACTGCCCAGGGATCAGTGTAGACATAGGTACAATAAACCAAGACATAACAAACAAACAACTTTCATACAATACAATAAAAAATAATGCAGTGTATAATTTTATATGATAAATAAACTGTAATAATATACTGTCTGAACAGGAGCAGATGGAATTTATTCACATATATACAAAACATTTTCATTTTTGAGGCGTTAAATGCATTTCTTTCTCTAAGTCCATTTAGACATTCTGAAGCTCTCAAAAATGATTTTTTTTTATTTCAGATGAAGACAAAGCAGACAAGAGGTCCTTAAAATTTTCAGTAACATCTACAATGGACAAGTCAACTTCATACATTGTGGGAAATTGCATGATGTGTTTTAAAAGCCGAAAATGACACCCTCCAGTGAAATGGGTTTGTCAGCTGCTGTTTCATAAGAAGGCACCTTCTGTTGATTGTATTCATATAGATTACCAGATTTAATTTCAAGTGTGTAATCCTCCTCCTAATGACACAGCTAATGTTAAGAACCCTTCCTGTGTGTTCACTCTAACCTTTTAAATAACACAGTAATTTGAACAAGCTGGGTGTAACATACATCCTCACTGGAGGCAAAATAAATATTCTTTCCTGTATATCTTTTGATATCAACCAGTTTTTCTAGGCTATCCAAACTCACATGCACTCAGTCACACACACATACATGTGCAGATACATTTTGCACCTCTCACTGTTAGCCTGGTAGTCGTTCAACTGGTTTCTGGTTTGTCTTACCTGCACAAACACAGCCACGCCTGTTTAGACGCACATGTTCTGTCACCTCCACACAGGCCAGGTGCAGCCAGGAGCACTGAGTGGGGGAGGAGGAGGTGGGACAAGGGAGGTGGGGGGGGTCATTATCCTCACCAGCGGGCGGAGCAAAAGGGAGGTGAAGAAAGCGGATGAAACTCGTATTGACATGCTGCTCTGAGGGCTCCTGTGAGCACAGGTAGGAAGCACAACCTAACAGTTTTTGAGCTAAACTCACATTTCTGTAATATGAATTTTTCTTATTATTTTCATGTGTTACAGATGGAATTGGATATGTTTTTTTTTTTTACAGGTTGAACCAGTCTGTTAACAATACCATAGTCAGGAGGTGGAGATATTTATAGCTATGGCAACAGAGTGTATTGTGTGTGTCTGTTCTTAATTTGCATCATTGTTCACATAACAGGGAACTTGCATAGCACTTTTACTGGAATAATTCCTGTTTTAAAGAAGGACCATTGACCTGAGTTTCATAATTTTTTTAAAAAAAAACTGTAAACAGTCAGTCCAGGGTTCAACGTTAATGTAAACAGGGAAATATTGATCTGTGACTACAAGTGTAGAACCATTCAGTGATCATGTAAAAACAATTGTGAGCTAATAAAATGCTGCAGAATGTGATCTTTTCCTGAGTGTTTGCAGTGCTTTCTGTCATCAAGAGTTCCTGGCATTCCTGAACTACTCCTCTACCCTGAGGCTAAAGCCAAAAGAAAACCAGTTTTTCAATCTGCTGACCCATGTGTATGTGTTATTTTGTTTCAGCCATGGATGGCGTGTTGGAAGGAGCGACTGTGTTGTGTGTTTGTAAACTGGCCGGCAGTCTGTTCTTCCTGCCTTCAGTCAGTGCCTCCTTCAGCCCTGTCAGCTACTGTTGCTGCTGCCTCCTCATCTTCACTGATTTCCTGGTCACAGGTGAGTATGAGGACACGTTCAGGGGGTCGCACCTGAGGGTGGGGATCACATGGTGACTCACCTCACGATGCCGTACTATCCTGATGCAGTGGCTGTGTTATCAGTGGTACTAAAATGATAACACATTAGAAGACAATTATCTCTGATGCACAAAGGTGGCGAGAGTACATACTTCGTTTATTTGATTAGAAGTACAGATTCAAGTGCAAACTCTAGCTGTACCACTGGTTGGTTCTGTGCAAAGCCATCTGAACCTCCCATCATATTAACACACTACATAGTTTATTTAACTATTAACTCTAAATCACATCAGTAACATATAAAAAATAACGATAAATCAACTTTACATCACTGTCAATATCAGTTTTCAATGTCTTCTTCTTCTTCTTTTTTTATTGCATTTCCTGTGTGGCATACACTCGTGGCCAAAAGTTTTGAGAATGACACAAATGGATTGTTTGCTTAAATGTAAGTTATTTGTCATTAAATTTATCTGAAACCTATATAATGCTCCTAATTGTTCTTCAGTGTACCCCACAAACAATGGGCTGGGGGGCAACATTGGCAACAAATTTTGCAAAAACAAAACTTGTGTCATTCCCAAAACTTTTGGCCACGAGTGTACACTGATGGCTACACAGATGATTCATCTTTTCTGTGTGTTATTATTGCGTACATTTTGGTAAAAATCCATTTTGATGTTGATGGTTGTGGAGGATGTGCAGTGATGTAAATTATAAACCTGTTTGAGAAATGTCAGCCTTAACCATTCTTAGCTGTTATGAGGTTAGTGCATGGGTCCTCAAAAGATATAATGTCTCCAGACCAACATTTGTAGATGAATATTATGCCCAAATATTATTCCTTTAGGAATGTGCGTACATGCATCAGTTGCTATGATTTCCTTAGGGTTATTTTCTGATAAGGTTGCAGATACACTGTATTTACATGATTCAACCAGTTGTGGAGATACACACTCACTCCATCCTGTCTCGGATCAGTGACTGAGTTATGATATTCGCTCTGTGAAAGCTTTGTACACAGGGAAGTGTATTCAGAGGTAGTTTTGTCAATACCTTGTATTAACCAATCTCTGTTCTCATAAGCTTGTTCCAATAAGTGTTTCCTGTGGAATACATCCAGAGAGTCTTCTGAGTGTTCCTCAGTCTTGCTGCTCACAAAAAAATTACATACCAACCTCAAATAAGAAGTTGTTGTTATAATACCGAGTACTAAATAATATTTAAAAAAGAAGGCATTGATACTGAAACATGAGCAAAATGTATTTCAAAATGTCTGGTTGAATTCATTTGATTTGGCCATTCCTGACACTCACTACTTTATTTTTTAACTTTTCATACCATCCCAACTTTTTATCTTCTCAGGATTGTGACAAAATTCTCCTCAAATGCATTACAACTGAAGTGGAAAAAAAACCCAAACTGTTTTATGAATACAGGGTTTTGTGTTAAAATAATCAGAATCAAAGTAAAATGTCATAAAAATACATACTCAGGTATAATATGGGTTCTTGAAAAACACCTGTAAGATGTATTTAATTCCTGCATGTTGGTGTCAGTTTCACGAAATTATATAATAACACAGGCGTATTTACTGGTCCTTCCACTGTTGTCTTTATTCCGAGAAAACTGAAAATAGCAGCGGAATCTGCCTAGAGCGTGTGCATCAGTGTATCAATACTGCATTGTTAGAGTATTATGATATAACATATTCCTGTACTGATATTTAATCTCACCCCTTGTTACCACGTTGCTTTAATCCACCTAATCCAATGAGTACTGACACTGGGTTTCTTCTTCTTTAACAGTTTATCTGGGTTTGTTTTGGTTCTCTGAGTTGTGGTTAACTGAGCTGACCCCAGTGGGTGACGTCATTGCCCTGCGCTTCCTGCTCTTCATCAGCCACACATATGGTGCGGTGCTGCTTCTGACCACACCTCTGATCGCCGTGGAGACTCTGGTCAGACTGCTATGGCCCCAGGACATCAGTCAACAGGCCGCGGTCTCCGATGGACAGCGTTCACATGGTGGGGAGGTAAAGACAGAAGAGGAAGAGGAAGGTGATGTGGACAAAGAGAGGGGGCTGTCTCACGTCGTCAGCTACCTCTGCTGCCTGTCAGTGTGGGTTGTCGTTGCCCTCAATGTCAGGTGGCGATGGAAACTGGAGGAAGTGTGGGCTGCTGCCTGTTTGCACACAACCAACTCTCTCATCAGATGTTTGCCCAACATGTTCAGCCCCATGCTCAGCGTTGTAAACCCCTGCTGGGTCATGGTCTTCCTCTACCTCCTCCTCCTCATTGTAACCACAAGCACAGGCCTGCACGGTCGACAGCGAGCTGCACAGACATTAGAGACACACTCAGGGAAACAGACAACTAAAAAATACAGTGACAGTCACCGGCCAGACTTGGTTCCACCTCTGTCTGCAGCCTCCAAGCCTGTGAGCGCTGGGATGTCAGTGCCAGAGCTTGCACAGTCTGTTGACCCAGGGAAAACAGAGAGCAGCTGCAGCGTTCACAGTGCATATTCCTGGAACAGCATGCAGATGTCGGCACGTCTCCATGGAGATTTTGGTCTCCACTCCCCCGGGTGTTTGTCTGTGGAGAGGGCTGGACATGAGCATCAAAGCACAAAGAGTGCTGCACCTTTGACATTTATCATGGAAGAACTTGTGGACTCACAATACGGAAGCCTGTGTGGGTGGCGACAGTGGGGGTTTCCCTGCCTGGGGGTGAATGTAATGACAGGGTTTGTGTGTGTACTCTCTATCTTTGTGCTACCCCTGAACCTCAGTGTCAACATTCTTCTGATCAGGACTATAGAGACTCTAATGGAGCTGTGTGTGAAAACTTTAGTGTCATTAGGAAACACGAGCAACAAGTTCATGTCTCACAATGAAGCACTTGTATAAAACCAGACCAGGGAATTACAAAAGCATGATCAGGGACTATTTGCAACATGATCACTAGATTACAGTAGTGTGTGCAGTGTGCAGATGGCAGTCTACCTGTCAGCACCTGTTGAATTGAATGTAAATATGCATGTCTGAGTAGCTATTCACATATGACGAGTAATATGTAGAAACAGATGAAAGGTGCTGAGGAGGCAGGTTGAAACGTGCTTGTTAAGACTCTTAACATGAGTGAAATAAATAACTGGACAGCCTGCTTTAACATATCTACAGTGATTTGTCATCACACAATGGCTTACTCTCTAGTTTGAATAAGATTTATCCAGGGCAAACACTGTTGAATGTGGTAAGATGAAGTGTGCTGATGCAGCAGCACATGAACCCTGCATGAAGCAATGTCTGAATATAAATAAGGGACTTTAGGGTGTATTATAGATATAGTTTTGTCAACAATACATATTGTGTAACTGGAGAAGCTTAACACAATACCTTTGCGATTAAATGTGTGAGTTTGATAAATGCACTTATACTGTATCTGCCCTGAACAGAGTAATGTTATCACTGAAAGGTGAGCAGATATGAACACCAGAGGGCACTCCAGTACTGCAGCAGCAGCTCACTCATAGGTATCTTAGACCTTGAAGCTTCTGACATGCTTGATAGAAGAGCTTTAGGATGTAACAGGAGAAGGATAAAAAGGATTCGCAAACAAAGAAGACATTTTAGGTTGTGTTACGTTTGATGGGGCTGCAGGGTGAACACTGACTGAGCCAGGACCTGTAGACCTGTAGAGCAGAAACCTGTGCTGACAAATACTGACACCACAGAAACACCAACACTGACTTTATACCAGGCTCAACAACAAGGCAATAGAAGGTGCATTTGTTCATCTTATGTTGAAATAAATGGAATCACTCTTAACACCTCGTATCTTGAGGCAAATTAAGTCTTCATAGCTAAACATCACATTTTCTAGGTCCTTCTGCTCAGTGTGAAGGACAAGTGGTTGAACAGTGAAAAGTTTAATGAGTGAATGCATTGATTTAATGTCTTTGAGGATTTTATTTAAAAGTCGAGTATGATGACATTAAGAGGAAATGTCTGCATTGCTGTAGGTTTCCTCACTCACTCACTGTTATTACTATTCGCTGCAGATACTCAGACACGTGGAAATGATATAAGAATTATCAACAACGGGTATGTCAGCATAAGAAAAGAGATCATATTCTTTGTAATGTTAAATTTTATTGTTTTAACAGCACACCCACAAGTGATTTAACTGCTCCTAGTGGGATGAGTAATCATCTGATTCACCTATGAGGGACTTCTTTGTGTGCAGTTCTTTTTTCTTTCAATTTCACAGGTGGGATGAGTCTCACGTTTGCAATTTTGCACTAGTTGCACAATATGTGATTCATTTTAAAGGTGTAATGTTACAGTTGGATTTTTTTGCCACAAAAATCCAAGATGTTAGAGCAGAATCCTATTGGTTTTTCTGTAATTATTCTCCAGGTTGGTGATTTTTTTTAAAATGAGAGTATGCATCCACTATGATGTTTCAGTTTTGCAACAAAACTTGCATTTCATTTTCTTTCAATTATTTGTTATTTTAGGCTAATTAGTCTATACAATATAGTACAACTAGCATACATGTAAAACACACCAGAATAAAGAGTGATGAGAAAAGTGAGGATTCATTTCTGCTTTCTCCATCACTTACAAGATTAAAACCCTGCACTGAAGCCTCAGGAGGGCCACATCAGACTGCAATCAGATACGGGTCTCTCAAAGGAGAGCTCAGTGACTTTTTAATGGACACTTTCCCCTCGGGTAAAAATGTCTATTACAGGATGGGCACCTTCTCTTCGGATAAAACTGTCTCCATCACAGGAGTAAGCAGAGAAAAGTACCCAGAATCAAAGCTGAGAATGTGAAGCTGCTATTCCTAAGGGTCCAATGAGAATAACTGACGCTTAGCCTCAAACACAAGGCGCAGTTTGTCGTCAAACAGCTGTAATCATGATGCAACAAGACTCAACTCGCATTGGAGTGTGAAATAATAAAGCGGCAAAATCACACAGAAAAACTTTCTGGGCTGGATGTTCATTTTCTATCATGATTTCCTCTAAGCTGGATATATTGAAGGCTGTGGTTTACACAAAGCCACAGTGAGAAAACACTGAACTACAGCACACTTGTTTTGTTATTCATCATGTCACACGCCTTGGCCTCATGAAAAAAAAAAAAAAAGAGCAGTAATAAAAACAGTGCATAACCTCCCACCTCCCAGCTGGATGGCTTAGCAGTGCTGAGAGTTTGGCAAATCTCAGCTGAAATGTCTGGCATGAATCTCATACTGAGGAGCAGGTATTGACAAGCAGAGGCGAAACCTACCTACGTTTCAAACAGGATTCATCAGACTCTGAGGTATGCTCACTTTCCATTATATGTACTGATATTCAGGATGGAATAATGAGGCAGGTCAGGTTCTCTCACTGAGAGCAAGAACATTAACAGACAAGCAATTAGTTTGTCCTTAACAGAATTGTATACTTTCTTATTTTGTGATCATGAAATTGAAGGTTTCATATATTTAGGAGCTACACAGACTTAATACAGTTGTTTTTTTTACCTTCTTACACACTACATGATACAATTAGAACTGAGGCAATTAATTTTAATAATTTACCTCTCAATACTATTTTATTAACCTGTTTTTCTCTTGGAGCCGAGCTATGTCCCTGTGATCAGACCAAAGTCACGACTTCAAAGTTCGTAAACACACCTGTTTTTCACCATTTTAAGAAACACTGTAGAATAAAGTGATACAGAAGGTGTGTGATTTCTCTTTGCAAACAGTTATCTGCAGCTATAGCAGAATAATTTTCTGAATATTATCTTGTTAGTCTCAAATCTATTTTATGACATTTGGTGAGGATACAGCCCTGCAACATCGGTGTTAAATCACATGAAACCCGTACAAAGAAAACAAAGAGCCCATTGGATTTTATCAGTAATTTATTGTACATTAAAACATTTCCCACAAACCTCCAGCAGCAAAAGCACACTAGAGTGTGTTCACACAATGATGGGTGCACAGCGGCCATCATCAAAAGACACAATCATCATTATAATCATTAAAAGTGTCATAGTTTTTGTCATTGTAATCATTTTTAACCAAGATCCTCATCACTACCAGTAACCCAGCACCATCTTGCAATAATCTCATTCTTCTTAGTATCTGAGCACTAAGTGGATGAATCAGACCCTCTGAGACCTGCACATCAGCAAACAGAGTCCAATTGGAGAATTTGTTTTAACCTGTAAGAAGCAGCAGCTGTTTGGGTTTTACTCCTTCTGAATAATTTACATCAGTAAATGAGATAAAACTAAATGAATACTGCCCCGATTGTCTAAATCTTCTGGTGCTTATTATCTTCACTCATAATTATATAAATCCTGTTTCATAAAGCAGGCCATTCCATAAAACAGACTGATGTAAAAACAGCTGCTCTGAGGTTTTCAGATGACTTTTAGACCTGCTCTGTGAAACAGGCTGCTGCAAATCTGTGCACCTTAAAACAAACACCGACAGTAATTTGCAAATGCTTGTAATTAGAACCCTGTTTGCATCACAGAGCACACACTCGAATCACAACAAAAACAAGGGCACTGCCCCAAATTCCTTTTCAATGAACAACACAGACAACACACACAAATGTAAAGATGTACAGTGGCAAAAGAAAGGTGTGGTAATTTTTTAAAATTTTTTATTTTCTTCAGGAAAAAAAAAAACACTGTGGATTAATACCTGATCCAAAGTATTCTGAAAAAACACTTTTGGCCACTGCATGGGAATGTCTGGATGGCCTGAAGAGCTTCATCAAACGGGACTGAAAAATGATAGTTAAACTGTGTTGCACGAACATATCCACGCACATGGATGGACACGCTCGCCTCAGCTGGACTTGGCTGAAGGACAGGAGCAGATTCTGCTGAGCCTGTGTACAACTAATGATAAAAAAAAGAGCACTTGAGGCACGTGGGGCAAAGAAATAAACATGACTGAGCCTCAGAGGAATTATCAGTAATTTTTTTCATTACGTAACCCAGCAACAGTCTTGGAAATGCCAGGAGCAAAAAAAAGCAACTGTGCTGAAATCCATTCATCACCCTTTTTCTTGGTTAATGCCATTTCCCAAACATACAGCCTGACTTCATTTACATGAAAGATATGATTTTAAAAAGGAAAAAAAAATTGAGCTCCATAACTTTTCTTTTTTTACTTTTTCAGATGGTTACATCTGAGAAGTTTGGTTTTATAACTAAAAGTATGTGTTTCCTGGAGCAGGAGAAACTGAACTTTGAGTGAGAGGTGGACAATAAAAAGCTGAAGGGAAGTATATGTGTGGCTTTAGATAAAAAGTGGAGACTTGTTTATGATCTAGCATGACTGGAGATTTCATCTATCAAACCCATGATATTCTATATACAAACATGCAGGTCCTTACTCCACCTATAGCAGCATATTTCTGGACGACCTCCGCCTCCAAACAGACTTTCCTACCATACACAGCCTATACTTACTTTTACTCATTTAACTGGATTTAGGTGATATGAATGATCGCTGGTGCACACAGAACAAAAGCTTTCCTTACAATGAAGAAGACTTCGAACAAACAGATGTGGATGTGAGCTGCGGGAGGAGCCAAGATCATGGCCTCAGACAGAAATAAAAAGTGCCAACAGACTTGACAGGTTCAGGGTGGTTCGCTGGAAATGTGGCCAAACACAAGCCAAAGAAGGAGCCGAGTGCCGTCAATCACATTCCACAAACAAAGCTAAGCCAACTATACAGCACAGAGACGACAAGTGACCAGTGTTCGGTGTCAGCTTGACTGGACAGAGAGGGGACATCAAGTCTGACAGGCCTTCAGCTCGATAAGGAGAGTGATGCCCCCTGGGAGTGTGCAAGGTGGGCCCGGGACAGTCACTTTCAGAGAGGGAATTGTGTTTTTGTTTTTTTTTTCTTTAACATCACTGCCACAGACCGCAGAAGAACCCAGGGGTCCCTCTGTCTCCTTTTAGTGTCATCTTTTCAGTTCAAGATGTGGAATGAGGCTCAAATACAAGCCGGTACCCTATGGTTTCTAAAATCACAAAAAAATAACAGCGCAGATTTAAGAACAAACATCAAGCACGATTCTGAACACCAAACAGAACTGAAAGAAATAAACATCTCAAACACCCTATTAAACATGTTTTTAACTGGTTCCTTGAACATTTTGAAGTCCTGTGAATTCACCTATGATGACTCAGGACAATCATGGCCATAGATGTGTGTGTGTGTGTGTGCTCAGCTCTTAAAGGCGTACGGTGTTGATTCGCAGCGGCTGCACGTTTTTGCCGTTGGCGTGACTCTGGCCGGGGCTGAAGTAAGGGAAGACCTTAGCGGGGAATTTCTCTCGGTAGGTGTAAAGCCAGGACATGTCGTCTGCGTTGTAGAAGATGAGCAGACCTTTGGGGTAGTCCAGGTACACCCCGACCTTCTCCAGCTTGCTCTTGACATTTAGACGGGTCCAGGGCTCGGTGCAGGCACTGTACTGGTTCCCGTCGTGCATAACGATGCAGTAGAATCCGCGGCCGGGCTGGATCTGGATGCTGCCCTTGCGGCTGACTGTCTCGTTGGCCACACCGATCATCCACTGGGTCTTCTCCGACACCATCACCTCCCAGTAATGGACTCCTGACATAAAACCCTCGGCCCCGAGCACTGATACTTCCACATCAAAGCGGCGCGGGGAGTCCTGCAGCGGCTGCGGATGGAGATTCCCATAAGCCACTATGGTGCAGTCGTCTGAGAGGATCAGTCTTTGGTGGGCTGTGATGGGGTCGAGGGTCAAAGCTGCTGGCACTGAGGAGGAAAACAAGGGGGAATGGAGGAGCAGAGTGTTTTAGTGTGGAGACTCAGCATTTTCTTTACTTTGAGATAACACTTGGCCCAGACAAGTAGATAAGTACATTGTAGGCTAGAGGAAAGAACAAAAAACAAACACATCGATATGTTGTGACTCAGGTTGGCCAAAGAGAAAAGCGAGGACTGCAGAGTAATGCTCAGAGCTTCCCCCCCCCCCCTGTTACTGCTGCAGATGCTGTGAGAACACTTTTATGCTGAGGCAGTAAAGTAAACACAGCGCGGCCGCTCAGCCACTTTACAAGAGAGGAGGGTCAAGGTTATGCTCTGATCTCTCAAACACTCCCACTGAAAATATATCATAACAGGCAGCTTGTGAAAAACAAACCACGGGTCTGAATAGGAAAAATGAACAACAGATTAAATGTTTCGTCCAGCGGGTCGACGACACTCTGCGAGGTCCGGTCGCATTTGGTTTTGTTTTGTTTTTATACCTTATGTTATGTCTCTGAAATGTCTGGTGCCTAATGCAGTAGACCTGAAGAGAATACATTTAGTCCACACTTGGGGCTGCAAGAAATTATTATTTTCAGAATAGGTGGAAAATGAATAGTTTGTCATAAAATGCAAGGTTATTATCAGTATACTGTGAGATATGAGATGATAAAGCACCGAATCCTCACATTTGAGGAGTTAAAGGTTAAGGTTACTTATTAAACTTGCTATAATATGTAATCAATTTGCTTTTGAATACTTAATTACTGCTATAAATACTACTGTTTTCTGTTTTATAAGAAAAGAAAAACTAGTACAGGAGGAAAATAACTATAATCTTTTCCTGTAAGAAAATGAATTTGAAGTGGTGTGAGCTTAAAAAACTAATTAAGCTCCCACCATGGAAACCTGAGCAAATAAAATCAAACTGATGTACATGGCTAAAAAAACCAAAAAAAATTCTCCTTTTTCTATTTTACATTAACTGACCCTTTAAGACCAACATACTGGTGGAGAACTTTACAGCAACCAGCGCTCCAGTTATTAGTTATGAGAGGGGATCAAAGCTCTGCCCTGTGGTAAAAGATGAATGATGGCTGGTGATTATACAGTTCAGCCGAGTGCCGTTCGACTCTTATTTCACGAAAATGAAGGAAGGATTGTGCAGCATGATCTATTTTTTATAATGTGTTTGTACCTTCATGCATAAGCTCGAGTCTTCAAAGTCAAGTGCTCTCCAGAGTCTGATAGTGTAGCTCAATTTGAGCAATATCAGACCGCGCGAAGAGGACAAACAAAACGATGATGCAGCCGCTACAGCGATGGGAGGAGCTGGCTCCACAGGCTCCTGGCTGAGAGGACGGTGTCTCTTTGCTCAGTTTTGTGGTTTTAGGGAGGCAGGCTCTTTGCCCATGTCTGGTGTAACTGTGAAGCGTCCAGTTAAAAGGAACCATATCAGGCAGAGCAATAACAGCCTGTTCCCTCTGCTCTCCTTTACACAGAGATTCAGGAAAGAGGGGAAGGGCATCTTTCCAGTTCCTCTGTATTTATATCAGCTGGGATAAATGGAGGTGAAACGTCTGGCCGTCGGCCAGCGGGCAGGACAACGCCTTCTCCGGTCAATGACATGTCCCGTGTTTGTTACAATCAAGTCATTAAAATTTCATAAGTTGAGTGCCTCTTTGTGCTATATGAGAGAACATGCGAGCATACACACATCAGCAGAGAAACCATTTTTTTCTGCTGTATGGGAGCGGTGAAAGAGGCACAGTGTCTGGTTATTCCTGCTAACCCATCAGTGACAGCAAGGGATGAGGGATGATGGGAGGAATGTCTTTGTTGGGGCTCTGGCAACCGCTGGTGATGGATTGTTACCAATTGTTCCATTTGGCAGCCAGTTGAGGGAGGCCAAAAACTGCCCGAGCTCCCTTCAGCCAACAACGAGCTGGAACTGGAGAATTGATTGAGGGAGTAAAAAATTCCTCAGCACATTATTTTAAATAATCTCGTGTGAGTGATGGCTGAGGGCCGAGGGAAAACAACTCCTCTCGGCACTCGAACACAGAAGGGCATCGATGTCCTGCAGGTCTGACCGCCATTTCTCATCCAAAGAAGGAAAAAAAAAAAAAAAAAAAAAAGAAGCTCCAAGGCATCTCAGCCATCCTAAGGCAGGCTAGGATTAGTTCCTGCATGCTGCACAAACATGCATGTGCCAACGGCAAATTAGATAATCAGTTTCACGTAACACATACGGTGCAGTCTCTCCTTTATAAAATGCAGCGTTTACACACATCGAACATACCAGTCACATTCACATACCTGGTGAAATATCCTGGAAAAGTGATTTCCATATTGTGTACTGTAAGGGCCCCATGTACTTGGATGTCGGGAAGTCTTCATATGTCAGGTTGGTTTCATGTATCTTCCCTTTAATCCTGGGAGAGAAACACAGATCAATAGCAGTCTAAATCCAATTTGTTGCTTTTTTTTTTACAAACAACGCTGCTCCTTTGTTGATGCTTCAAGTAATTAATCAGCTTTGTGTCTTTGAAATGTGCATTTATTGGTGTTAAACAACTGACAAACTGCATCATGAATCTCAAGCAGCAGAGATGAATGCGTCAGTGGGGAGGACAGAGGCGGTTAAAGCTCTGATGCAGTAACAATATGAATGTCCACATGAATCACACAGTGCACTCCTACATGGAGTAATGATTTCAGGGAGGGCGTTCACTATATTGGTTATAAGAATGGGGGGGGGGGCCACAGAAAAAACATGTTTTAAAAGGGAACAATGAAAAAGAAAACTGAGGGGGAACATGAAAATGATGAATGAAAAGTAAATTCTTAGGGCTCAGTTATGTATATGTATTATACTGATATTCTTGTCAAAACTGTAAGTAGCTTAAGATTTTTCTTAGCAGGTGGTCAAGTAATGACAGTGTGTACCACACGACTATGTCTTTTGTCCAACAGTGGAAGGAGACACAGCCACAACAGGATGTTTTCAGTTCATTTATCACTTACCTGTAGGATAATGTCGATCGTCTGACAGTAACACTGATTCGACTATTATGTTTAGTGTAATACAATCACTCACTTCTTCGCCCAGTCTTAGTATTTTTTTACCTTACCTATGGGGCATAAATTCTTCCAATTTTTCTATTCCCAATTTAAGGAACATATTGTAAAAAAAAAATTGCTAACAAATCTAAGCATCTAAATAAGATGAGCATGTCATTAGTTCCCAGTGCAGACATTGATTTTCATGTGAGTCCAGTAATGATCCCATAATACATAGTAATGAACATTTCTCTAACACTATTAATCAATTCAGACTTATTATGTAGTACTGCCATGTTTAAGATCTTGCCATATGAGGTCAAACGTGTTGTGATGTCTGAATCTGTCAGTCTCGCTAGCACTATATTCTACCTCATTAAGCAGCTCTAAGTTATTAACTGTTCAATTAAATTGTGCTCAAGAACCCCTCCCAGATTAAACAGCTGGTTTATTTCAGGCTTAATACTCCATCTGTTCAGGGATTAACTACTGCTGTTGCTCAAATCTCCACTTTCTCCAAAATTTCAGCAGCTTCAGATACTTTTGGCACGATGAGAGGAATCGCCATCTTAATAAAATATTGTGGTTGCTTATGAAGTTAGAAGCAGTGTTTGTAAGTGTTAAAACCCAATCTTCCTTGGAGCAAATTTGTCTAAAACCCTGTTTCTTTTCTTATTGATCTACAGTTGGGCTGAATGATTTAATAAACTTAGATTGTGACTGATTTCCATTTGTCATATGATATGGTACAGATTGTGTCATTAACAACATAAATAACAGCGCTGTCAAAACTTTTCTACTCGGCTGACATCCACTTTAAACGGCCCATTTATCAGTGTAAATACGGTATTTTACAGAGTGTCGCACTGTAATATTAATGACAGCAGCACAGAGAGTTTATTTCAGTCCATTTATAGTGATAGTGAGTCTTCTCACATTAAAATGTTTGGTTTCAGTCTGCACTAACTTGCAGAGTTTGTGTAAAGTGTCACTTTGCTGCTGCTGAAGAAATCATGAGGAAAAATTACCTTAAGTCAGTCAACTGAGGATCCAGCTTCTGAATTCCAACCCACGATGAGTCTAATTTACACTGATGCTTTTGTGTTATGATACTGTGAAAACGCTTCTGAATTCATTATAGTCACGCAGGGAAAATTAGGCCATTACAGTCCAAGTAGTTAATAGAAACACTGCAGCGGTATACACAGAAAAATGTCACTAGTGTGTACTTCATCTAGATATTACCAATATGGAAATAGTTTTTGTCAAAAATGATGCACAAATGCAGAGTTTGTAGTCAGATAACAACAACAAATCACACACAGAACTTCACAGACTATGACAGACACATGGTTTAGTTTCACAGACACATGGTTTAGTGGTAACCCACTATATCCTCCTGAGATCCAGCAATGTGTCCTCTGTAGGGGACAGGAGTTTCACAGTTTTACTTAAAACATAAAAGAAAAACACTGTCCACTGCAAAGGACATTCCTTAAAAAATATAAAAAACATATCTGAAAAAATGAAGTCAGTCAAGACAATTTAATGCAAAAAAAGTCAAACCCTTTACTTTCGTGGGTCTCAGGAGGATAAGAGAAAATTGCGATTCAGATCACGGATTCTGATTCTACCTTTTCAGATTATCGTTTGGCCAGATCGCCCTACCCTAATCTACACACTGTTAGCCAATTTAGGAGCGTGTAGAGCACCTCTCAGATGTGACGGCTACTCCCTCCAGGAAATCGTGTCGTCCTGTCTCGTTGAGGCGCTCCTGCAGGATCTGGATTCCCTCCTTGACGTCTCGCAGCTGCTGACTGTAGCGCTGGATCTTGTGCTCGATGTCGGCAAGTTTGCGGGCTGTATCCATCTCCAGCTCCTCCAGCATGCTCTTCTGACGCTCACGCAGGAAACGGTGAAGGCGCTCAAATGCATCGCCAATAGTCGCACGCAGACTTTTGGCTGAGGACTGGAAAAGAGCCAAAAGATGGATTACTTTGAATAACCCTGCACAACACCATTTATTACTGCCATTACAGAACAGTGGAATAGACTGCTCTGTAGTTAGCTGTGTGTGTTCAGCATTTCAGTCAGACCAGCCTCTTAATTAGACATGGGTCAGTAATTCAGGGGCTTACAAAGTGCTTTAAATTGTGTTGATATTACATTAACATCCACTCATTGATTTAGCTTGTACATGTATTGATTGTAAGTGGCTCTCTGAGAAAAGTGTGTACAGCCTTGAAGAGAGAAAAGAAGTTTAACTTTTACACTGTTAGCGAACGTGTCTAAAAGGATGACCAGGTAGGGGTCCAGACGACATCCTGGGCATGTCAGCTGATTAAGACAACAAACCAGAAGAGTGTAAACTGGAACAGACAAAGTAGGAGTTTGCAGGGGTTGGCGTACAGAGGGCTGGAGAGATGAAGGAAAGGCTGAAGAAACTGATTTTTAGTTATAGAGGAAAGACGGGAAGCTGGACCTCAAAGAGAATGAATCATCTGAGAGTTAGCAGTCAGAGTGTCAGGGAGCCAGAACAAAGGGGTATGACGTTAAAATCCAGTTAGAAAAAAACAACACGAGGTCTTAAATTTGAGGTGTCTAAGCAAAGCAAGAACTAGACTTTGGATTTTGGTCAAAATTGTCTTCAACAATCGCAGTTTTACTTAAAAGCTGAACTCGTGTTTGCACATAGTTTCTAATGAAATTCCAAAATCAACTCATCAAAGAGTAATACAAGGCTAGTGAAGCACAGGGACATTGATCTAAAGAAGATTTTCAGATAAAAATGTGTTTGTACGAACATTCATTCATGGTTGAGGCTGATTTTTTATGCTGGAAAATCCCAGCACCACTCTAATCTTTTCAGTAGTTGGATGTAGAATCTGTGATCTGAGATTTAATTACACTTGCCTAAAAATTCAATCAATCTCCCCTCACACAGCAGGTCTGTTATGCCTGTTCTTTCACAGACCAGAGGCAGGTATTCTCACTCTGCCTGTGGGAACCTATTAAGATGAATATTTCTCTCCGAGCATGAGAGCTATGACATTCAGAATGTCTGAATCCCAGACCTCCTACCTAGTTAAGAGTTGAAAATGGATGGTATGGAGGAGGAGGGCTGCAGCAATCCAGCTATCAGTCTCAATGACGTGCCTCCTGCTTTGGCCCAGTGTACTGTGATGGCACAGAGAGGGTGTCTGCAGCCCTGGGAGACAGGAGGCCGACTACCTTTCTGAAAAGCATGTGATTATCAAGTGAATCCCTGGCAGGCAAATGTACTGGATCCATTGTCTATCCTTTAGTGGGAGACCCTGCCGAGTACATATGAGCCAAATTTTGCAAGGCAGCCGCGTCTAGTTAAAATAAAAACTGATCTGCAGCAGCGACTCCTTCTCAATCATCCAATGTGGAAAAGCCTTGGTGCAGCTCAGTATCAATACAGCCGGAGGAAAAAGAGCTTTAAATTTAGTAAGAGATAGATAGAAATAAAACATGGAGACATTTCATTGTCAGTTACCTAAAAGCAATAAAGACTCACAGATCAATGTAGTCACAGTGTGGCCCTTTTCCAGGCAGTGCAGTCTGTGGAAATGGATGTAAATCTAATGAGATCAGCCTATTTCCAATGAGGGCAATGTGGAGTGGGGGCAGCTGAAAGACCTGCATTGAGCAGTTAGGTGAGTCAATGAAGGGACTGAAATGGACAGGTCTGGCAGCAAAGGGTCCTGCAGAGCACAACTCACACAGAAAGACAAGTGATGCTGCACATCTGACAGCAGGTGTGAAAACAAAAACATGAGGAGGAAGAAGGTGTTCTTTAATGACAAATCACACTGATGGCTGTGACAAGTCTCTGCCAGACACCCTTTCATAGTCAATACCATCAATGTCACTGCAGAGGAGACAAAAGACACGTGTGCTGGGTAGGGGGATGCTCATACTGAGCTGATGCTCAGGGTTTGCTGATTAAAACAAGGTGTCAAGATTAAAGAGCAGCTCGATAAACCAATTTACGTGACGGAATTTAACTGTCAATCTAAAGCAGTTAGTAAGGAAGAAAAGGGATAATCACTGAGAGAAAGAGTGCACACATTAAACAGACCTGCCCTTTATTTCCTGCCCGCTCAGACAGATTTGGTATGAACTTGTTTTACTAATTGGCTGTCACTGTCTCCATCATGCAAGGATGTCTTGCTTCTGTTATTATCCTCACAGTCTGGAATGATGACTGCAGATGGCATTTACAGTTATAATGACTTTTTTAAAAACAAAAATCAGCTCCATCAAATCCGATGTGAACAGCTGCAACAGCCCACAAATGATTGATAATCAGTTAAATTCACACTAGATCGAGTGAATGTTTAATTTTAAACCCAAATATATAAAAATGATGTTTTAATGATAGGGATAGAATATTAATAATAAGCTTTCTAACTGATTAGTTGGTCTATGGAGGAGAGTTAATATTAAAATGATTAGTTGTTTAATTAATGTCAGATTCCTTATTTACCATTTCTTAAATCAGGGGATTTGCTTATTATTTTTATGCATTTTAAGGCTGAATATTAATCAAATTCCAACATCAGCCTGTATCACAAAAGATTGCAATTTAGAGGGCCAGATTTAGGAGGATTTATAGTGATCAAATTGCAGATATGGAAGAAAATAAACACAACCTCTGTTGCATAACATTTAAGATTTAGTGACTCTTTCACAAAATTGTGCAGCTTTAAATCTTGTGTTTTTAGAACATTGAGAGGATAAACCAAGACATTATTTTAGGTTCCAAGCATCTATGAGGGACATGATGTCTCCCTACTTTCATTTCAGAGATGCAAATATCTTCCAATGCAGCTACAGTGACAGTGACTTCTGCTTCCTGTTCTGTAAATCTCACTTGGTTTAAAATAGTAAATGTTCCTGTACCTTGGTTTCAGTGAGTTGTCTCTGCAGGAGCTGCAGGGCCTCGGTGTGTCCCTTCTCACTGTCCTGCAGGGTGGCCAGCTGCTCCTTCATCTCCCTCTGTAACACCAAAAAACACCCACAAAACACAGGTCAGTGAACAGTGACTGGATCTCAATAGGACATTTAATTCAGAGGATTTGACTGAGTGATGCATAACAGCTCAAAAACACACCAATTATACTTTATCAACAGCTCAGACACACAGCTTGTTGCATTGAAAGCACAGCTAATACGTTTGGCGGTCAGATATTCTAACTATAAACTCTATTATATTTATTCAAGTGGTTTTATTTGTGTAGCTTCACCAGCAAGGATTAAAACCTCAACTACACAACACAAGCGAGGCAGATGGAAAGTGGGATATGAAACAAAATAAAATGAAGTCTCTGGAGATGTTGGGCTGTGTCAGAGAAAACTGGGTCTCATCTCCAGTCAGGCACATGCTGGCAGAACCTGCACCACTCAGCCACCTCCAAGCCTCCCCAAGGCAGGAGGGAGGCTCTGCGGGAGCTGGGACGGCTGCTGTCACGAACAGCACACAGTTCTATGCAAGTCCCATGTGCCAACAACACAGACAAATTTGGATTTAGGTTTTAGGACAAAGTGGTTCAGCAGAAACACTCACTTCGGCTAAGGCTTTTGTTTACACAATTTACACAGATTGAAACTCTGCACTTTGTAACAAGCACTTAGTTGATGTTTTAATATACTTTGTGACTGATGGAGTCAGCACTTTCACTTTCCATCCCAAATCTGTTGATAGATGCATGTAAAGCTAACAACATTTTGTTAGCTGCGAGGAAAATGTTGCTTGAGTTTTCATGCTGTACATAGTGATTTTGCAATGCAGTCACTGTGATTTACATTTTTCTTTTTTAAAATGGCATACCTGATGGATTGCATTATTCATTAAGACAACAGAAAGATATATCATATCACCCTGATGAGAAAAAAAAAAAAACAACAGAAAAAAAACCGAGACCCTGAGATAATGTATAGGAGCTGAGTTTTGTTCAATGCTGACAGTGACTTAGTCAATGAGGAGAAACCACTGCTACATTAATGAGCTAGTAAACTGTCAACCTGAATTTCCACAAAACATTCTGTGTGTTAAGTAAGAACAAAAAATCTATAGTATTCTGATAACAGTGTGGTAAAAAGAGTTTTGTTTAAAAAGAAATCATAAAAAGAGAAAAAAAATTCTACCAAGAAAAGGTCACTATATTAAAAGTATTACTTTGTCATTAGATCAGTACAAAGCAAACCACCAAACCAAACACAATGTGTCCTGCTGTAAGCTCTATACACAAAAAAGAGAATATAAAACTGTTTATGTGCCACTGGAAATAGCATTATTTGTCTGCCTTCATTCAGTAAGTGACCTGACACAAGCTTCATTTATTCCAACCCTCCCATTAAGCCGCCCTGCTGCTGAGTCTCTTTGCTCATGTAACCTGTGTGTCGCCTCCCCTGAACATCAACTGCAGCAAAAATTCACCAAATGGGGCTGTCAGCTTAGCGGGGCTGATACAGCAGCCATCACTTAGCTACTGGGGCTGAAATGAACGGCAGAATAGATCTCCACTGACAGGGAAAAACACATAATATTATAAGCATCTGCTCTAGAGGGTAAAAAGGTTACAGTGTCAGTGGAAATGAAGGTGCCTGATCTCAATCACTCGCTGCAAAAATTTAAAAGGAGCATATGAAGGCTGTTGAAGACGCATGTGTCTTCTGAAGGAGAGAATCATCGAGGCAAACAATGGTTGCTGCAGAGGGGGAGCGTGACTCTCCATGTTAATGATAGGAGTGCGGCAGGCTCAGCAGGCTCTCCGCCTCATCGCTACGCGCTTGTCTGCAGCAGGTCAAAGGCCGCTCCCACACACAGAGATAGACCGATACTGACACTGGCAAAAAAAACACGCTCTTTGGCTGCACATCTTTCGACTGACAGGTTAGTGAGAGGCAACTTTAACCGCAGAATCATATAGATTTGACTTAAAATCAACTGCCAGACTGGGATTCAATTGTCATGTTTTCCAGGAGCTTTGCATCACTTTCATCTGCATTAGCAAAAGACTTGAAGTCCCCAAACCTTCTCCATAACGTGCAACCATATAATCCTCTTAAATCTTCCTGAAAGTAAAGCCTATCTTTTGAGTATCCTACACACAAAGATTTTCTGTCAGGCACTTCTGGTCGAAAGAGAAAAAGCCACACCTGTGGTGTCCTTTACTGCACCAAGGCAAGGATTTAGATGTAAACTGAATGTGATTCAGAGTCAACCTGTGCATGATGGCAAACAATTATGTTATAAAACAAAAGATAAGGCACCTGGATAGATGTTGGTTCAGGCAGCCTGTGTGTGGGTTTGTGTGAGGAGGTGTCTCTCTCCTGTCCATCGCATCTAACCAACGCTAGTCTGACATGACATTTCCCCAGGACATTAAGTTGCAGGAAATGGGGGTCAAGGCTGAAGGATAATACATCTAAAACTCATCTCATCCTGTCATCATTCCCTTCTTCCTCTACCTCCTCTGTCATGTAAGCAGCTCCCAAATTCAAGCATTTAAAATAAAAAGAAATTGAATAATATACCAATAGTGAACATTTTTGTGTGTGTGTGTGTGTGTATGTGTGAATGGGTGTGTGTGTGCATGAGGCCTCAAATTCCTCAAACTTTTCTTGCAGCTGTGAGCTTTATTATATTCAGCAGCTTGTTCAGGATTTAAAAGGGCTTTATTGGCTTCAAACTGCCATTCCCGATGAAGAGACGAACAGAAAAACATACAGTGTCACAGCATGAATAATAAAGAGTCAGCAGGACTAAGAAATTCCTCTCACACACACATGCAAGTGTTGCTTCCGGTGATTTTATTCACATGCACTGATGATTGTTAAAAGGAAAATTTGCTCCTTATATATAATTGTAGCGTTGTGCCTCACATCTGCTCATCCTTAGGTTACAGCTGCAAACCTGAGCCGAGCCCAACAATAACTCATACATACTGTACTGTAAGAGGTTTTCACAAGGACGGTTTGGAATAACCTTGGCTGTGTGGACGTTATTTCTGTCAAGTAGCGGACAGGGAGGGTAAACCATAAACTGCCAGCCAGCGCCACAGCAGCCATTACACACAGGCACTATGCTTTATAGGCTGCTTGTAATTTAGCGTGGAAACATGTTGTCCACACCCAGCTGCTGCTTTACACATCCACGGTCACAGGGGCACTTATATACAGTGTGTTCAAGGTTGTTATGACACCGAAAGAAAAACACAAATGTGCACTTATTATGAAATCATATACAGTTACCCAATACTGTGGTGCCATTAAGCCTGGTTTCCCCAATACCATTATAAGACAGAAAGAAGAAACTAATACAAAATTAATATGAAAAGTCCGTATTTGTTTCTGCAAATAAGCATTTTAAAAGTAGACTTTGTTGTGAAATTGCAACAGCTTTGTGACTTTACTGACTGGATTTGTTTTAGTTTTCTGCACAATTTTCAAGTAAAATCTACAATTAGGCAAAAAATGCCTAGCTTTCAGTAAAATAAAAACAAAAAACCACAGAGGAGCTAAACTCTCCTCAAACCAAAAGATCTGTAACTGTATTATGAAGCATGCCAATTATTAGGTTTAACACTGCACAAGCAAATAGAAAAAATACATTTGTGTAATACAGCTGACCTATAATTCCCATGTTCAATCTATGGACATAAACAATAAACATATTGCGAAAAACTGCTTGATACGTAATGAGTAACAAATAACTTTATTTACACACAAGAAATAAGATAAACCAAAAGTCTTTAAGAAGCTAAAGTCATGATAAAAATTAATCCTATTAATTCATTTCATTGCTAACAATGTCCTACTTGAACACGGGACCTGTAGAGCTAACATACTGTACATACCATTATAATTTGTTTATTCAGTGTCATACTGAATTCCAGTCATATTAAATATTGAGAGACAGAAGTTTCCATTAAGTGACCACAGACCTTCCTGTCTTATCAGCAGGTGGCCCTGAAACATGACAGTATGTGACGTGGCAGCGGTTGGTCAGTGTGTTGTCCTGTCCACACAGTGCGAGGACCCTTTCACTAAACTCAATGCCAAACTGTGTGCAGCATGAGGACACTGACGTAGACTGCAGTGAAAGAACCAACAGCAACTGTTTCCACAGAAATACCTGCTGTCGTATGAAGTTTTTTGGGTTTTATTTTTACAAAAATATTTTTGGCTTACTGTTTTTTTTTTTCCACCTAGTCAAACTCAGTGCAATGTTAAAATGCAGACTGAGGTCCTCTGGGAATACAATGCAATGTGTAAGCACAGAGTATATGTGCTTTAACTATCATAGAGGTCAACATGGACATGTTTATGTTTATGAGCTGTGTGAGAACTTTCAGTGAGGTGAAGAATTTGAGGTCTGGCCCCCGAGTCACAATCAAAACAAAAAACTTCTGAAGAAACAAAAAACAAAACCAGAAAAATGCTGTCTCAGTTTGCGAACTCTGTGTTTGTTCCAAGAAATCAAATTGAGCTCAAGCTGCGCCTTCCATCCTGGAGCCTTGTTTTGTGTACCATCAGCAGAGCCTGCAGCCTCTCCAGGGGGACGAGCGTGTCCCTGCAGCCTGAGCTCAGCCAGCAGAGCAGGCAGAGGCCAGCTGAGCTGACTGAGCAGGACTGGCTGGAGGACAGAGACACATATTTACCCCCAACATCTGCCCTGTCGAAATGAGCACAGTCAGTACGAGGCCATGCAGCTCTGGAGAGAACAACTTCAGAGACCAATTCACACACCGGGACAAGTTGTATACATCTGTAGGAGGTGTGAAGATGAAATACCATATGTAGTGATTTTTATCTGGATCAAAGCCAGTAAAAGGTTTTTTCATTATAAGTTACTCTATTCAGTTTACAGCTACAGATCAAAAAGGACATTTTTTCATCAGAAAGCTTGATAATATTTTTCTTGGCTTGCGTCAACTCAATCAGCACCTATGAAAGTCTTCAACTATACAATAATAATAAATAAATAAGATAACCTTCTCTTTTTACTAAAACATAAAAAAACATATTTGACTGATAAAAATAGGTTTACTGTGGCTGATCCTGGACCTCAACATCTGATCAGTAACAGTCACTACAATTACCACCAAACATATAATGAAGACTTTAAATTGATTAGACAACACAGATGGCAGAGTGCAGAATCCAAATCACAGAAGTTGCAATGTTTGGATTAAGATAAAATATGTCAACAACACACCACTATAATTGAATTATTTTGGTGTTACACAGATACTGAAATCAGAAATCCAATTCTGCAGATATAAGGGAAGTGACTGTATGATTCGATTGAATAGCTTCCAGTGTCTTCACTTAGATAGTACTTTAACAGAGGTGTATGTGTTTTTTGCATTAGGGCCACAAACTGGTGTTTCCATGAACTGGTTTGAAGACAATAAACTAGGCTACATAATGTCATCAGAAGGTGGTTGTGCTGGCTACAACACACATGCACAACCCCTGAATGAAGAAGTAGAGCAACCTGTGGCTGTTTTCCATATTGAGTGGCTGTAATGTTTTTTTTTCCACATACGAGGCTGAGGAATAACTTGGTCTCCTCGTTAGTACCTGCTGTACTGTCACAAATAGATGACTAGTCAGCTGATCAATCACACGAGTCTCATGTTCACGACATTAGAATTTCCTTGAAAAAAGTGTTTCCATTTGTTGCTATTCACTCTATAAGACGCAAAAAAACACTTCAAATTTGCATAGACATACACCATTTCCATATACATGTTCTACTGTGAAACTTCAATATAAGCATATAGAAATCACCTTCTAGCCGTAACCTTTGGTCATCAAATTCAACTCAGAGCATCTTTGGATATAATGAACGTCTCCACCAAATTTGAAGAAATTCTGTCATGTTTTTCCTTAGGTCAGAAAAAAAATGGACATACAGCATAACATATGTAGGGACAATCCAAAAGTGTAGTGCCTCCAGCAGTGACAGTAACCAGTGCAGAGGCATAAAAAGCAACAGGGATGAGTATAGGTATGGTTTCTGGCGGCCTCCTCCAGTCCTCTGAATATAGGGCACGTCATGTAAATGATGAATGCTCAGAGGCTGCTGCTCCACTTCCTGGAGCGAGGAAGGGCACAGAGTATGCAAATGTATCACCTCAAACATGAATAGCTAAGGAAAAAAAAGAACACACTGCATGTCAGTTTTAATATTTTTATCCTTAAAATGAAAAAGATTCATGGTGTTTGAATTGCTGACAAAGGTCTACAGATTTTGCACTTCGCTGCAGGAGTAGTGAGAACAAAGTGTGCAGCATCACTGTGGCTGCAAAGTCGTGGATGTCTGAGAGCTTTTAAGGAAGTCAAACAGGTCCCAGAGCCATCAATGCCAAGTCTGATCATCTACATCGCGCAGGACAAGCCATTTAAAAGGAACAAGGGGTTTGTTGTTGGCACTAGAGTGGAAATCTGAGAGGTATGGGGTGATAAGGGCAGGGCTGCCGCTTCTGCGCCAGCCTGACAGATGCTACTCAGAGCTTCAGCTTCAGTCCGGAGGCTCATCTTTTACCGCCGACTGTGTCCACCCCGACATTTAATTAAAGAGTCAATTCTTCACACTTCATCTTTGAAAGGTATCTGACTGACAGCCTCATCTGAAATTTTTGTTATTTGAATATATTCCCACTACAGAAAACCATCTCTGAAGTGCTATCAATCAGTCATGTCAGGAGTGAGACATTAAAATTGGAGAGGGCTATATATCATCTTAACAGACAGCTGATGAAAGAAAAAGACATTGATATATTAAAATGTACTTCCTTTAATGCCTGTCAGATTACACAATGTCCCAAATGAACCATACATTTCTGGCTTTTCCCTTCTTAAGGTCAGGCACAGCATCACCTACGCGAAATTAATGTAAAATCAATGTGGACAGCATTAAAAACTCGCTAAATGACTTTTCCTAGATCTAATGGTTGCAGTCGGTCTCCAGTGGACTTCTTTAGCAAGTTATGCTGTTCAGCTTTTTGGATTTTGTTTATTTATTATGTGCTCTAGCTTTGCAAGCTTTTCAGCAGGAAAAAAAATTGCCTTAGGGTTAAGCACATTTGTCTGTCTCGATTTCTTAAAACTAGAATACAAGTCTACACGATCGAAGACTGTAATGGAACTAATTGGGGGAAAAAAATGCCAAAATTTACTTGTACTTTGAGCAATGAAAAAAAATTCAGTTATTTTACACAGCATATAATATTCTTGCATGAGGTAGTTGTGCAAATAAAACATAAACTAAAAATAAATAACAATAAATACTTCACCTTGTTTATTTATACTTTAGATATTATACTTTAGAGTTTATTCTATTCTTTGCAGCTGTGTATTTATTCCTGTTCTTTATACTGTGAATGTTGTTTTTGCCTTTCTAATTCTCTTTTATATAAATTGTACACTGTATTTCTGAGCACCCAAATTTCGTTGCACATGACTATGATATGACAATAAAGTCAATTCAATTCAAGTCACTTCTATTCTATTCTATTATGTTAAATCTACCTCAGTATTGACTAGACTGTGTCTTAAGATAAAGTTAGATATTTTTCTCAAAATGTAATTATTTTTCCAGTGAAAATCTTTCCTTTAAGGAAAGAATATCATTTTCCAATAATTTTCTTGAGATTGCTTTTTCATGGTGTACATTTTTATTAATGTAATTCTTGTGGTGAAACCAGAGGGTGAGGACCTCTGTTCCAAAATGAAACCAATGTGAAAGTAGCTTGAGTTGCAATAACGCTGTCGGCCACAGGGGTTTAGCTCCAAAAAGCACAGGCTTCTGTAGACTAACACTGAACCTCCCAATAAACTACTTTTATTCCAGGAGTCATTCATCCATCCTCAGTTTTTTTTTATTTTCTAAATTTCAGACCTCTAAGAAGAAGAAGGTCTGGTCCATCTTTAAATTATTGTTCCATTATTCTGATCGCAGGTCAAATAGAAGGACTCAGAGTCGGTGGCTAGAGATTAGCAAAATAGCCAAAACGGTGACGGCCAAATCACAAGATACCGACTTGAAAACAGCAGTCTAATTATATACTGTCTATGTGTACGACCCAAAGCCTCCATACCTGTGTGCCTGAGCCTTCCAAACACTTACAGAAACCACACCTCTTCCACTGAACCTCAAACTTCAGTCATTTCCAAAAAAGGCTTGTGAATAACACTGGTCCACAAGGTTACATTTGGAAGAACACCCTGTGCAGAAACAACACTAAACAGGAGGCACAACAGACAGCTCTGTGGAACTGTATTTCCTGCTAATACTATTATCTCTTCCTTTCTGTGCAGTGACTTCAGTACGTGGACACTGAGTAAAAACAACCTGAAAATGACCCTTAAATATGTCAGGCTGCCAGTGGATTCTAACCAAAACCCAATATGTGCTCGTGTCATCTTTGAAAAAGCTTCTTAGGATTAGTCAAACCTCTAATAGTCAGCATGTTTTCAGTATAAAATCATGTAGTGTACGTCAGATACACAATCATGTTGTTGCATGCCAGCCAACACCACACAACAGGAATAACAAACAGATTTGTTCGTCTCTGATTCGTCTTAGTGGCATGAGTGCAGCTGGAAGCTATTCTCCTGTAGCTGTTGTGTATGCACAATACAGACATGATAGATACAGCTCACCAGCAACTCTGTATGACCAAATAAAGTGCGGAGTCTGTTCCTCTTTCACTGAGCTTCCTGACATCAAATAAATATTTGGGCTACGCTTTATTTTTCAACTCACATTGTAAAACACACTGTTTAAGACACTGGCAGTACGCTTCTATGAATTATAAGTACAGCCTCCAGTCAGGGTTTATGTTATTAAATCCCCTGATGATTTCCAATAATCTACTTTTTACAGACTGAATTATCACATTAAAAACACATTCCAGGCTCTGCTCAACCAATGAGTAGAAAAAAAAATATATATATATATACA
>JAPQRQ010000022.1:14969372-14985540 GCA_037367365.1 Apogon talboti | reverse complement strand
AGTTATGCTTGCATGAAAGATTTTCTTCCCCAGTGCTGACCAGTTAGCTTATCTTAGACCTATTATCTGTTTTGGCACCTTTAATCGCACACAATCTTTCTTTTCTGTCACTTGATTCTAACAAAAACTGATAAATGTATATGCATATTTCATTTTATACATTATTAAAAAAGCTAAAACCTAAAGAATAAGCAGCTGAAGGTACCAAAACTGGACTGACCAGCAGTGACCTGAGCCTCTATACAAGGACCCTGTAGAAAGACTTCTCTTTGTGCACTTTACAGTGGAATCACTAATGCTGACAGTGATATAGTGCATTTTTTGCACGTAAAAACAGCATGTGCTTTAGTAAAGATCTGATTTCATTATAGAAATTTTTTATTTTGGGAAAGAACTCATAATTCAATCATTAAAAAAAACAAAACAAAACAGATCATCGTCATCAGAACATCTGGTCTGTCAACTATTTATATTTCTTTTCGGCCGTTTTAAGCCTGTTTGACAGTGGTGAGCAGAGAAGAGACAGGAAACAGGAAATCACTTGCAGTAAAGCTTCTCTAGATGAGATAGGAACAGGAGTGACATACGTTTTGGGGATTAGTAATTTAATATGAATAAGGATCTATATGTAGTATTTTCTCCTTTCAACTATTAAACAATGATCTAAAAGCATCATTTAAGTGTTTAGAATGAAGAGTTGTGATATCATGTCAAAGATGTCAGTGTATTGTATTGCAAAGACACAGTATAAGCTGAATTTATTCACAACAATGGGCCAGTGTGTGACGGTGAATGCATGTGGCCACTAGAGGGAGTAGTGAGTCATTCTGCTGATCTCCCATGGTGTTGAAAACTAACACCAAGGCTGAGGTGAAAATGGATAATGTTAAGGAACAGCTTTCAGAGTCAAAGAAAGTGACAAAGAGATAAAAACAGGAGCATGTGTCACGATTTTGGAGTATTCAAAGAGTTATTATTATTAAAAAAATAAATTTCGTCATATGACCAACATTGTCTTTAAATCTTAGTCCTTGGTTTTAGAGGCAACTGGTATCAAATCCATCAGACATATTTGGAATAGCTCCTGGTGGCTCAGAGTGTCTGTCATTTGGCAAAAACTTGATGTATACATGACCAAGGACTCACTATTCGACCCACAACATTTTAGATTAATGTAAAACTAGAGGACACTAATTTTCACCAAGTTTCCAACTCGATTTTAGTGAGAGAAGATGTTTTCAGGACTGTGGAGCTGATGTAACGCAGAATGTGAACGTGCAAACGCCACAGGTAACAAAGTTTAGCTAGTCTGGATTAGCTCCTCCACCGCCACACAGGCTAAGACAGTCAGTCACTGAACTATCATTAGACAGCAAAAAGATCATCAAGTAATCATTTACTAGTGGCATATGGCAAAATCTTTTACACATAATTGTACTATCAGGTTTTTTTTTAATTTGTATACTGATTACTCTTGGTGGATGAGTAAAACACAATTTCGTTTTTATGACTCATAATAATGACAATAAACTAATATGTTTATCCATCTATACAACCATGACCTCAGCTGATAAAATAGCCGATGTTGCTTTTGTGCACATGCATGCATGATGCATTCTGCAGAGGCTTCATGTTTTCGCTGGTGGTTTCAGTGGCTGTGGGAGTGTTGTGTTACATGACTGCACCCACTGATTTAATTTTAGATCATAGTTACTCCCCTTAACACTGATACGTATAAGAAAGGTGTTATTTTATCATTGTGAAGTCTTAATCTGCAATGATAAAGCTCAATGAAACCATCGGCTAGTGTGACCTGCTACATCTGATTCTAAAGGGCTGATCACAGTTTCACAGACAACTTTCTTCTTAACTTGACAGTTTTACATTTGTCCATTTACAACTATTTTTTTATAAATTCTCTCAGCAATCTCAAGTTACAGTCCTAAGCCTCTCTTCAATCTTTAACATCTTTTGTAATGAAACAGCCAAAAAGATTGATGTTGGAAGAAGCAAAATGAGCTTTTCATAACAAAACTGTTGGAGGAAAAAAAAAGAAATGACTTTGTATTTCAATAGAGTTTCTTTGTCAGTTCAATATATTACCCTGCTGATAAGATGGATGCTGTTGCTTGACTTTTCGTGATTAAAGATGTAACACTTTTCGCAGCACTCTAAACTATCTGACAGCTCACACTTTTAATCTTGAGAAATGTTTGTTGTTTTACGGCTCCAGTTATTGTTAAGTCACAGGGTATAAAAGCTACTATTAAACGCCGAAACCATAAACAGCTGCAAAGGCAGGGAACCTCTGCTAATGTGAAGCCTGAGTGATGCAGAGTAGACCAACCAGGGCTGACTGCTCCCCACTGATTAGCCTGACCCTAGACCTAAATGCATTATGGGAAATAAACAAGCTCTCACAAAAACATGGCTAAAGACACTTGAATTGCTCATATATCACAAGAGCAAGCAATTTAGGGGCTATCGTGTTTAAAAGCTAATGGGAACATCAATTACTACACAGGCCAAACCAGGGCAGCCGTGCAAAACTTCTAACACAAACTTTGGTATTAATTCACTTCTGGCATTTTACGTCAGCAGATAATGATTAAAGGATTATTCAACTGTCTTTCCTCACAAATCTGACATTCTGTTGCTCAATCTGACACAATTTTGCTAATCCCAGACTCAGGAAGTTGGATTTTCCCATGAGCTGCCCATCTATCATCTCTTTGTCCAAAACCAGTTTGAGGCAAGAACCACATGTTGGTGGGTAAACAGAAACCCCTTGACTCTCATTTGGACAAAAGAAGCATTTATCAGGTAACCATCTTCAGGTTTCTTCTCAATCTCTGGTAGCTCTGAGGGGTCAACTCGGACTCTGGCTGATTGGAAGCTGTAAATGAGGACTCCTATCAGCAGCACATATAATTAAATCATCTGGAGCAAATCATGGACACAGGGAATTACAAGAGATTAGAGCTCGCACCGGCCCTGCCCAGACCCCCGAGAACAATGGCCTGTAATCTGTCTTAATTCCCCAGCTAATCAAGCAATGCAGGGCTCAGAGTCTCATGGCTGCGGCAACGAGGTCCAAGAGTTCATGACTAACCTAATATCAGACTGACAGACAGAACTAAAAGACAGCCCCACATAATAAGTACTCTGCGATCATTCAGTGCTCTGTGATTATTAACATCAAGATCTGGGATTGTCTCTGCTTTAAACCCATCATTCTAAAAATTCTAATTTCATATTCACATCTTTGGAGGTTGTTTTATTTATAAAAGATTATGGAGGGGGAAAAAATAATATTTCTACAACACTTTGAGAGCCTGATGTTTTATATTTAATGTAATCTTTATAGCAGTGTCACTGGTGTCCAGGCTGTTTTCCCTGCTGATCTGCCTCACATTAGGGAGGCCGGGGCTCAGCGTTAAGCCTCACATTAAGCTGCAAAACTTTAAGGACAGCACTTCCTCTTTCATTCACTAACATGGCCAGTAAATCTCTCTTCTTCAGTGACTCTTCCTCTCACAACACAACACGTCCGACCAGTTACTGTACATATTCAGCTAGGCTGTTATACAACAGGTATAATGCAAACAATGATAATGAATCATCATTACAATACAGTATGGGTGTTTTTGCAGAAAAAGAACACACCTGATGGAACTCAAAACTTCTTCCCTTCCCACATTTTACAACCTACTTATGGATTTGTAACTGTTGTCACGTGCACGTTGCACACATTATATTAAGATAAGCCATTTTCACATGTTAGAAAACATATGGGACATAAAAAAAAACTGTGCAGGAGGGCTATATAAACATCTCTAATGCACAACAGATGCAGCAACATCTGAGTCACTTTACTTAAGCGCAAGCCAAAGTAATCATCTAAACAAGACAAAATGTTCTATGAGATGGTGTTCTACTTTCTCCAATCAATGTAGTAGCTTATCTGTTATTCTACCAACAGAATGTGCTGAAGTAAACATGTAGAGTGTCTGTGGTGAGCTTCACTCATCATCAGTGGCAAAATAATAAGTGCAGTACAAGCTACAGCCTTTCTTTGCACTCCTCTAATGGAACATGACTGGTCTGTCTTTCCCTGTGGCTCCACTTCTGCATGAACGCCACCTGCCACACCACCCTGACTGGCTGCCAAGATGGACAAAGTCATTGGTTTATGATGGGTAGGTGGTGGCAGGTGAAGAAATGGGGAACCTCTTTACTCTAAAGACCTGGTTACCAAACAAGATCCGTGGCACATACCTCAGAAACAACAGAGATTAAACAGAGAGAAGATAACAGCACAGGGAAGAAAAGAAGAGGCAGAGAGATGGAGCTGCCAAAGGAAAAGAGAGCAGACAGAGGCAAGCCACAGGGGAGATGGCAGCCGTGGGTGCCCTTGAAATTGCCTGACTCATTACTGCAGCAGCACGGCCATGCGTGGTGATGGCAGCCTCAGAGAGCTCTCGGTTGGGCTCTGACATTCGGAGAGTGAAAGACAGCCCTGTTTTTAAACCACCAGTGAAACACTTCAAAGACTAGCATGCTGATTTAAACACAACCCTGCATTAAAGCGAGGCGGACGAGGAAAATGCTAGTACATTTTCATGATTAACCCTGGTGTTTGTGGTGTGATACGAAAGGAGTAAGAGGAGTGTTAATTGAGGACAGTGCACAGGTGTGTCTGAACACTCTGAATGGCAGGTCTGTGTGGGTGACCAGTTCCACTGTACACATTAAATTCCTCAGCAGCGTGGGCTTTAGTCTAACTCAAACCAGCACCACTGCACAGCTGGCTGCTGCTATTCTCTATTCATAAACCATTCACAGAATCTATACTCTCAGTGACAAAGTCCCCATATACATATATATAACCAGGGGCTACAGTCTTAAATCCCTTCCTGTTTGGTCTTACACTATTGTCAAGTAGAGCATAGAGATGTCCCAAAAGCATGCTGACCACTGGTAGAGTCTGTCTAACCCTGCAAGACTGTGGTCACAGTCGCTGCTGTGGCTTCTGCTTTATCTTTGGTAGGACTTTAATGCCAACTTTAGGCAACAGCGGTGTGATAATAAGTGCACAACTTCATCCAGCTCTGATCAAGGCTACAGCAATTCAGTCAACCTCTATTTAAGATGGTGCCAGCACTCCAAGTGCATGACTGAGAGAGGGAAGTGTAATCTCATCACCATTAACCACGTTGCCTAAAATAAAGGCATGATTTCTCAGAACATAAAACATGCACTTTGCAGGGTGGAGAATTGGGCTCCCTTAGATAAGAATGTCTGGTTTCAGGTTATAACCTCATTTAATGAGTTCAGCTTAAGACTGATGGGCCAAAAAAATTCAGCAAAAACAATGGCGAGACTTCTTGGTGTGCAAGGAGAATCTAGTTAAGTGTGGACTGCAACTCAGTTTAATGTTTTAGTTTTCAAGAAGTTTGAGAAAATGTTGCATTAGGAGTGCTTCCTGCTCTGGTACATTAGGTTTAAATGATGTGATTGGTGGAATAAAACCCCTCCTAATCAGAATGCATTAGTTCCCTGTGAAATCTCTGCTCCCTGAAGCAAATGGCAGAGCAGACGACAAATCCTCCTAGATCCTACCTTAATGTCCTTTACATTGAAAAATATGCGCAAGCTAGCAATTAAGTGCTGGCTGAATGTTTGCCAGATGTGTGTGCATCACCCTGCAACGGCTGGGATGTGTTTACGCATTACAGATTTGGCCGCAGGAGCAGTTGTAGGGGAAAAGGATGCAAATCAGCGGGAGGTAAAGCCCTCGACGCAGCAACAAGACTCATGGCCTGAGGTCACTGCTGTGACATGCCAAGCTAAGGAGATTACAGGCTGCCACAGACCAAAGGCTGCCGTCAACAGTGGCCAGCCCAATAGAGTATTTTGGCGTTTGTCAACAGTGATGACGTTTCTGCGGGTGGGGCATAACTGATAGCAAAAAAGTGACAGGTCCACCATGACCAGGTAATGACATTATGTGGTTCAGAGGCAGAGCTAAGGTTGTGTTCAGTCAGAGTAAGTGTCATAACACAGACATAACATGACTGCATGACCCCTTCATTCATTAAACATTGCATAAGCACTGAGTGATACTGTAGTCACACTACCTACAACCAGTTTGGTTTGTTGAGCTTAAATGCTAGTTTTACCATCATCAGTCACTGCTGTTCAATATGAAACAACTCAGAAAACACAGCTCTGTACTGATTTTATTGTGCAAGCCTGTAGTTTTTTTTGTTGCCGTTTTCAATTAAACTCCAGGTGTTCCATTTTTACTGTATATGAACTTGCTACCAAATGACACGGAGCTTTCATGTTGTGATGCTGCAATGATTCATTTAATGAATTTATGGATGTTTACATGGAAATAAATTGGGCTACTTTCATGATAGCTGTGAAAACACCAGTAAAGCAATGGTGGTGACACTAGCTTTTACTACCATACCAATACGGATATATATAAAGAACATATGTGCATATACAGCTAAATGTATTTGTAAACGAAGGCCTGGTTTTAATGAATGGTAGCCTCGGTCTTTGTGATATGGATGAAACAATACTCTATTTGTGAGTTTCCTAATTTGTGACAGGATTTGATGAATGAAACAGAGATGCCAGGGGCTGGATACAGATGCTTCAGTGTGTTGAGAAGTGACTCCTTCTCTCTGACTGTCAAAGACTAAAATGAGCTCCATTGTGTGTCCAGCTGGGTCCAATTCAGTCTGTCTGCTTAGTGGCTTAACATCCGCATTAAGCTTCAAACAGTGTCTTCGATGAGGGTTTTCTGTCAAACTGAAGGTCATCTTTATTTGTATTCCTATTCTGACTAAAACATGACATCTTTATTACTTATTTTGGGCATCTTACTCATTTGCTTTCCCTTATTTCTGCTATTTTTCTGCCCCCGGTGTGTGCATGCAGCTGCAAGCGGAGTAACAGTGACATCCACTCAAAAATAGTCTACACAGTCACCACATAATTTAGATGATGGTGGAATGACATAACATAAACCTATGTACAATATAAAGAATAGTGTGCATGGGTCTGAAGTGCTGTATTTGCGGTGTCAGTGCTACTGATTGAATGAGATACAAGCAGATGAATACAGCGTTTGGTGGCTGACAGGAGGATTTTATCTGTCATATTTCATCATGCTTGTCTACGACATGAATTAAGATGTCAGATTTTTGCAACTGCAGATATTGAGCCCTGATTGCCGTCCTTGTTGCACAGATGAAAACAGTGAAACACACTGATCATCAGAGTCTGAAGACAGATGGGTGTGGGCAAGGTGATGGAGGATATGTCTGTGTCATCCTGCTTCCAGCGGATGGTGAGGTAAGAGGATGACGTAACATCAAGGCAAACTTTTCTGGAAAATGTAGTAACAGTAACGCATTATTACTCAGATATCACATCAGTACATATTTTAGTTTTTTCTTAAGGAAAAAAAAAAGACTCCTTGAAGCATATTAAACATCCTCCTCCGCACCTTTGTGACCATTTCTCACAGGGGATTCACAGTTTAGTAGAATGACAGAGATTATGAATTATATCACTGTCACTGAGGAAAATAAGAGAATGGCACACAGAGAGACTGAAGCAGATTCAGTGAATGCATATCCTGAACACCAAAATAAGAGGCCAAGCTTTGGCTCTCAACCCACCAAATCCTTTTCTCTTCATCAAACTTTCCCACCGTACAAAAACTCTCAGGTTCATTTTGAAAGAGGCCAACAAGCTGGCACCACATTTACCCCTCTGGCCTACACAGTAATAACACTGCAGCTGATTACTGCTGCACTTTAACACATCCTCACCATGTTGTTTTGGCACTTTGGATAAGCATTGTCAAGTCGCATGCTAAAAGCAAAGACTGTGCCTGCAGGCAGAGCACATTTCTATCCAACACACAACTACTGCCTACTCAAAGAAAAGAGAAACTATAAAAGGGATTATTAAAAAAAACAAGCCCATTAAAAAAAAACAAAAAACAAAATCACAAAAATACAAATATATGCACCCATAACCATGTATTGCCATGGAAGAAAACAACTCTAATGCCTCATTCTGATGTTTGTTTGTCTGGTAATGATGACAAGTTACATAACAAACCACCCCACTCGTAGATCTAAAAAGACAAGTATGCCAAGCTCATCATGGGACATGGCTGTCTTTGGCGGGGTCTCGATGTACGCGTACTCTTTTTCAGTAATGTGGATCTGGGAAGCCTCCAAGGCTCCTGCCAGGAAACAAAATGCCAGATCGCCGTCTTGAAAAGCGCTCCAAGCAGAGGGACAAGCTGGAGTCCAAGAAAAGAGAAACATCTTGTGCTGGGCCTAATTACTTCTGCTCCAAGATTACACAGCTTTGACCTTTCTCAGGCTTCCAGTGCAGAACATGATTGGAAATTAAGGAGTACAACACTGTCGTATAGAGTGGTGTTAATATATTTAATTCAGGATGCCTGAGAGCCAGGAAGAAGCATAACTGTCTGATTATACTTACAAGCAATTTATTAACTGAAATAATTGAATTTGTCGCTCATACAACACTTTCATACGATATTTTGTTATTAAAATCAAATGTTATAATTCAATAATCACATGAAGTTTTTTTCCCCAAATAAAACGTTTTTATGTCAGCTCAACAATATAATCTGAAATAATGACACGCTGGAATATTCATTCTATTATCACTAGGCCTCTGCATCAAGAACCTGGTAATGTGATACAGATCATGACCGTTTCTGATGTAATGAATTGATGAGATTGTGATACTGTGATAATGCTAATACATGATTTTTACATTATAGAAAAATCATGAGCAGTGCTACAACAAGTCAATAAATCAACTACCTCTCCACTTAATCAAGTATTTTGATTGATAATTGGTTTGTCAAAGCCCTTTGATTCAGCAAACATATTCTCACAATCTTCCACGTAATGGACCACTCAGCTACACAATAATCTGAAATATAACTGACAGATTGTGACACTAAAAATGATTGTCACTGTTTTTCTTGCAAGTCCATCATGGTTGAATAATGGTTATTCTGTTTTATTGTTCACTGTGTACCATGCATGTGTTTTATATAGTTTTGACTTTCTGTGGCTAATCTCAATGGAACTAAGTACATGTAAATAATTGTTAGTAGCCATAATTACGAGGAAACTGTCATGGTATGAATATTACACCTTTACATTTATTGCAGCCCCTTTAACACACAATTATCATAGCATATTTTTTGCAACTCTGAGCAAGAATTATGCTTTGCCTATATCAGTAAAGACCTACCCTCCCACAAATCTTTGCGTATAAGCTTAAAAATTAATACAGTATTTGTGAGAATGGATACATTATCTCAAAACAAATACTGCGACAAAAACAAATACTGTAGAGTCTACATTATCAATATTCTGACACAGTCCAATTACCATCATACTCCATTTTTCTTGTATTGGTGCATCACATACAGTGCATAGATGCACCACATCTAAACTGCTGTTCTGTAATACTACATCACATGGCTAAATCACACCTTACAATAAAAAGATAGGAACAAGGACACCAAATTTCATACATAAAGATAATAAGTACTACAAAAGTAAAAATAAATCTAAACTTACATGCAAAACTGAGACTTCACTTATTACAAAAAATTTACAAAAAATGGCAAAACATATCAAAAGTCTTCTCTATCTCCCAGTGCTGCTGAGGTGGGTTACGATATGGTAGAGAAATTAATTCAACAACACTGTGTCATTACTGGGTCTGTTTTAAGAGTCCAGCAGCCCATATGTAAAGTTTTTTAATTATTGAAAGCAGTGAGGGCTGAATAAACCAGTGTCAAAAATGGGACTTTAGAGGTGAGTGTAAGAGGTCAGTGTGTTGACTTATTAATTCTTTGCAACAAGGAAAGACATTAAAGTAGACTCAACCAGGTAGAGTGGTGTTATAATATTAAAGTTAGAGTACACTAGCAGTCAAAAGTTTGGACACACCTGTTTTTTCTTTATTTTCATGACCATTTACATTGTAGATTCTCACTGAAGGCATCAAAACTATGAATGAACACATGCGGAATTCTGTAGTTTAAAAAAAAAGTGTGACAAAACTCCAAACATGTTTTATATTTTAGATTCTTCAAAATAGTCACCCTTTGCTTTGATTACTGCTTTGGACATTCTTGGCATTCTCTCGATGAGCTTCATGAGGTAGTCACCTGAAATGTTTTCCAACAGTCTTGAAGGAGTTCCCAGTGATGCTGAGCACTTGTTGGCCATCTGCGGTCCATCTCATCTCGTTTAAATAAGAAAGTGTGTCCAAACTTTTGACTGGTAGTGGACATATGACTCACTAAAAATGTGATGCTCAGTGAAAACAGTTTAGATTAATGTGAGAGTTGGTCTGAGCTGCACTGGGAGTTTAAATCCTTCAAAGCTTTCTCACAGCAGAGTCAGCAGAACAGCTGAGTGTTAACCATCAACATTTTCTTATCAGAAAACTAACCGCACTGTCTGCCAAGAAAACTGGGAAACCAAACATTTTTATGTTACAGAAAAGAGATTCCTCACATGTACGATTGTACCAGCAGATGTAAAAAGATGACATATGACATACTTGAACACAGAGCAAACAGGATTAGTAAGTTTATTTTATAGTTATTGGATTTTGGCTCTGTGGGAATGGAATTATGTAAACACTGAATGGGAAAGCAAACATGAAACTATTCCTGTTGATGTGGAAAATATGACTCAGCTTAAATACTTATGACACATTACAAGTCACTGTAATGAAGTTTTCTTGATTTTAACTTTAATAGGCCTTTGAGGGAATCCAGGGATTTTCTCCTTCATTTCAACATTTTCTACTTAGTCATTCACTTAAGTTTGCATTCATACTTAGATCTCTGTACAAACCACATTAGTTTGTTCAATAAAACATGTCTAAAACACTTGGATGCGATATGGAGGCTGCAGCACAAAGGGTACACTAAGCACTAAAAGTGTTTAGTGTTTTCATTTCATTTTCAGTGGGAGAAGCTTAAGTGTGAAATAATCATTAAAGGCAGTATGACTAAGATGCTCAAGAATAAAGTACTAAAACTTGGCAGTGGTGCTACTCTTTGGTGCTAAAGGACTGAGGGCTGAACTGTCTAGGCAGCTCCCATGGGTTGAATGAGTGCAGATGCAGGAATCTAAAGCAGAGTAGTGATGGGTTTTAAGAAAATGTCAGTGTCACCCTTGCTAATGAGGTATCCCAGTACTTGCGCTTCACTGACCTGTATCTCCTCGAAAGCCTCGTCAATCGTGGTTATTTGGTGCTGTTCGTGTAGTGCCGGTTCGTCGCAGAAGAAGCACACCAGACTTTTGTCAGTCAGGCAGAAGAGCTTGACCTTTTCGTGGTCCTTGCAGGGATAGGAGCTCCTTTGTGCGTTGAGGATGGCGTCAAGCGGGAAAGCCGAGTAGCGCTCCACTATGTTGGACAACTTGAGACTCGGTGAGAGGAGGGGGTCGGTGAAGGTCCTTCGGCACTCGGGACAGTCCCTTGGTCCGTGAGGCTCCTGTCTGCTCCAGTGCTCAGTAATGCACTTTCTGCAGAAGTAGTGCTCACAACCAAAGCTGACAGGGTCCTGGTAGATGCTTAGGCAGATGGAACAGAGGAGCTCGTCCTTCAGACAGCAAGCCATTTGCAAAAACTGAGACTGAGCGGCATCTAAGAGGGCAAGGCTGTGTAGCTGAGTATACGTGGTTTAATCTTTAGTGGAGTTTTACTTCCATGTGCGACTTGATGAACAAGATCTTCAGGAAACTTGGGATTTCACCTTGTGTTGTATCTGTTGAGATATGATAAACACCGACAACATATTGTCACTAATCTAGTATAAAGTAGCAGCATCTGGTCCATGATCTTATCTATTTATGAATGTAGAAATGATTAACAACAGTCAGCTCTTTCGTTACACATTAACAGACTGCTCCTCACTGAGAACCTTGTCGACTCAACCTCATGGTCATTTCAATAATTTGCAAATATATACTTAAAAAAAACAGCAAGAAAAATGATGTGCGGGTGAGATCTAAAAAACCTAGAATCTTATACAAGGAATCTCAACTCATTATTGAAAACAACAAAAATCAGAACCTATAAGAGTAACCAAACCCTAAAATACAGAGAAAAAAACCCAATATACCACATATAAATAACAAAATAAGGTAATACAAGTGTGTGCTTTTACATATTTAACTGAGTTAACATAGCTGTCAAAGAATACGCTGATGATCATTAAATAACTTTTGTTGCTCTATGAATTAGCAATAATTTTAGAAGCATTTCTTTATGTTTGTCACAAGCAATCAGCCCACTTCATTCAACTGGTTATTTCTCCATCACTCTGTCCTCTCCCTCGCTATATGTTACTTAGCCACATTCTTACACCCGTTTTTCCCCCTAAATCTGAAGGATTTGTTCATATCCACAGTTATCTGTCCACGACCAACAGGAAAACAGGGAAACACCTGCAGCAGCGTTATCTCCGCTGCTGTCTTGCGTCCTCCCGGTAACTATTAAGCTTCCTGAACAATTCCCTTATGAGGAGAGTTTCAGCAGCAGGGACAAGGCTTTTAAATCTTTACAATCTAATTCAAAGTGTCGAGTCCAGTATCCTTGCTATGTCTCAGCATGAATGCCATTTAATTGGCTTTCTTGCTAGCTGGATTTGTAAACATAACCGACCAGGACCACGACACCACCAACCAACCACAGCGGGAGGATGTAGTGGGGACATAAAAAGGGATATAGACTAAGTTAATGACCAACACATTAAAAGGCTGGTTTCAGTGGTTGCATGTTAAATATATCTATATCTTTATGTGCCAATTCATAAATACAGAACCGAATAAAAAGAAGAAAAAAGGCACCTACCTAGCAGCTCCTCACAGCGACATCAGCGGCTTCAGTCCAGTGCAAGTCTCTTTCAGGAAGGAGAGCAACACAGCGGCAACAGACGGTACCAACTCTGAGCGCCAACGGGGGTGGTACCAAGCTAAGATAATAACACCATGGCCACAATTCACCGGTGAGCATATTATCAGAGAAATCCTAAATTATTTACACTTACTTAAAATATTAAATGATACATAGAGGAGAGACATCTCAATGGAAAAAAAATCTGAATTTTTTTGAACACCCCTAATTTATGACGCAGTGGTTCAGACTTCCTTTTCCCTCACTCTCAAACCATTAGCATCGCTGCTTAGCTACCTTATTTACAATAAACAAACACACCGAAATGTGCAAAGTACAAATTATCCTGTTCATGATGCACTTTTACGTTTAAGTAAGTGTTTAAATGGACAACCGATGACACTGTCACTGCTGACTCAAACGTTTTTACTGGTGGAACGAGTGGCTGTCAAAGACTGTAGTGCTAGCTTTGATCCAGCAGGGGTCAGCAGTGTCCGCAGAAAACGCCCCAGTCCTCCCAGTGCACGTGGAGAACAGGGATTTAATGGGTGATCTGGATCCCAGTCCTCCGAGTAAATGCAGAGAACAAGCATGCAATGGGTGATACACATCCATTAACCAATTAACCATTCACTCGACTAATGGAGGTTATCGTGTGAGAATAATGAGAGCGCCACAGGTCAGTATAGGTCACAGGTCAATGTACGGGATAAAATATGCATGCTGTGTAAATTAATAGTACTTTAACAATAATGTTGCTGAAGCCCTAGAAAAGTGATACAGATGTCCTGCTGTATGTCAGCTGAGGCTCAGAAGGAAATAATTTCCAAACCTAAACACCCTCAATTTACTAGAAATGGCTTGAGTTACCCTTTAATTTAAACCTCCTGTTGCAGACCTGAAATATACCTGTGTTTTCTCTCAAATGTCACCATACATGAACTCCAGTGTTAACGAATACATGACCACATTACTGAATGAAATAAACATGTCCTCATCTTTATTTACAGTATCATACACCTTATATACATATGTACAGAAACTATTTTATAATATTTGCTTTACAGTATGCAGTATTTGTAATCGTTCTTGTAAGTATCTTTTTCTTGTCAATCTAATTATGAATACTGCTAAGTATATTTTTGGTCTTTGTGTGTCTGTCCATACTGAAAGAGTGATCCCTCCTCTGTTGCTCTTCATCACATATCTACCATTTTTTTTCCCCGTCAAAGATTATTTGCGGATTTTTATTTTTCCGTAAAAAGTTAGAGGGTTCTATGTATTGCACATGTTTTATCCCTTGAGGCAGACTTGATTGATGATTTTGGCTATATGAGTAAAATTAAATTGACTTCACCTGACAATGAATCGTTAATTTGGAAACAAATGTTGAAGCATGTGTTTTAAGAAAAAAATCAGACAAAGAAGTAGTTCGTTAACTAGTCTAACCAGTAATTCTCTGCTATGTTCAGTGATGAATGATGGAAAACCATATTCTTGTGTCCATTGGATGAGTCTTCATGTACTGCAACTTAAACTTTCCTCCACTGACATCTGTGAATGCTTGCCAGCTTCTTGCTGTGGGATACTAATGCTCTCCTCTTCCTCTCCGTAGGAAATCTTAGGGTCTACCTGCATCAGATCTGTGGGAATCCCAGACGGACTTCCACATGTTCCATTCCCAATATGGAAAGTGATGTTGACGTTGACATGTGGACTCGTGGTCATGGGGCTGATTATTTGGGGGCTGGTGGGCTGAGAGGAGGACTGTGAGGTCATACTGGGCTGAGGGATGACGTGATCTGCGCTGGACTGTAACGTCATTGGTTCAGAGAGAGTAGACTGAGGATTGTGAAGGGGTAACGTCGACTGCAAAGGGCCGATGGACTCGTGGCTGCTGCAGCCCTCTATTTGGGTCAAAGTGTCAGAATTGCTGTTCTGACTATGGTCACTGCAAGCCTCCCCTTTTTCCAGTAGACATTGTTGTTCAGGTGACATAACTTTGAATGACACGAGCTGAGTTTCCTCCAGATAACACTCACTGGTCTGCAGTGGAAAGAAAAAAAAATGCAATTGTCAGTATCTTGTTTGGGCACAAAAGCATGTCAGTCGACGAGCCAAAAACTCACTTTATCGCCACTCTCACAATTTCCATTTGTATCCACTTTAGGATGGACTATTTCTGCATCTAGGAAAAACAGCAGAAGCCAAATGCTGCAAGATGAGTAAAATATTGAAAATATTGCTTAATGTTGATGCTAAAATAGGTTAATTATCTTTCCTTACAATTAAATTAAAGACTTTCCTCAAGACAATTTTTTGATTAATTAATTTTTTTGCTTTTACCTTTCTTCCAGGCTGGCTTACAAAGGATCACCGTGATAACAATTATGATGAACAGCAAAATGAATCCAGTGACCCCACCAATGGCTGCAGCTAATTTGGAGGTAAACACACAAGTCACTGATTAGATCTAACAGCTTCCTAATAAATATGATACAAAGACAATACAATACAAATCCAGTAACATACCCAGTTTTCCATCAGATGCTGTGTTTTGTGGCTGGCTTTTTGCCGGATGTATAAATTCTGTCTTCATAGACTGACTGGAGGACAGTATGGAGTCTGTTGGTTTACGTTGAGTCACTGATGTCACTGGGACCGTTATCTTCAATGGACCTGTAGTTGCCAACACAGTGTTCGTGTCGTCCTTTTCTGTTGAGATCTGTGGCTGTGTTCTGTGTTCTCCAGATTCACACACAGTATCTGAGGTAGTGTTGCCTTTTTTAACAACAGCCCTCCCATTACAGCTGAAGAAAAACAAAGAAAGAGGTCACAGAGCTGAGTCTTGAGAAAGCAGCTGTTTCCAGATGTGACTGTGCTCACTTTGTATGAGGTTTGCAGGCGTCTACGGAGGAGACTGTGTCAGAGAAAGTCCCGCTGGGGCATCGTTCGCACTTTACATTTGAGTCTGCTGTCCCTGTGAACGACACATACTGTAAATGCATCATATTTGATCAAAATACATACTGTGTGTAACAGATTAAACACATTACAGTTTGCGATATAAAACACTCACGTCAAGAGATGTACCCTTTCATTTTATTTTTAACTTAAAATCGGTTTAACATAAAATATGTATAGTTCCATGTCTTACACATGTTTG
>JAPQRQ010000022.1:14950874-14969272 GCA_037367365.1 Apogon talboti | reverse complement strand
GTACCCTTTCATTTTATTTTTAACTTAAAATCGGTTTAACATAAAATATGTATAGTTCCATGTCTTACACATGTTTGTAAGAATTACTTTTAAGCAGCCGGTGTCATACCTGGCACAGACACTCCATAGCCAACTCTGCATTTTCTGTACTTCTCACATTCACCACAGTAGGGGTCATCAAATCCAACGATACAGTACATCCCCGTCCGGCAGACGCACTTTGACCTGGTGGTAGAGGAGCAGTTCTGGGCGTACTTCAGGCCTTTTTCTGAGTGTATACACAATTTATGTGTTAAAAACTTCAACAGCAATAAATAAACAGTAACATTTAATGTGCAGCTACTGACGTTCTTTGCATGTTACACATTTGAGGCAGTTTCGAGCGTAGTTCATGTGCTCCATGAACTGTCCTGATGCACATGGTTCACAAACACGTTCGTGAGTTTCATCGCAGTGTGTTACGAGTCGTTGTCCTGCGATTGTAAATAGAAGAATATATGTCAGCCATTGTTATTTTACTGCACACAACAAAACAACAAAGCTTTGCGGTTTCTAAAATGGTTACAACAGTCACTTGCTGGAAACACAGTTCAAGCTTATATGTGTAACTATTTTGACCGGATACTTAGAAATCTTTAATAATCCATTTACGACTGTAGTTTTGTAACTGATGGAAATGACCAGAATTTTGTGAGTGTAGCTTTTACAGCTTAAAAATAGTCACAAGGAAATTGAGTCAAGCCTCAGAGGGGAAGTAGGAAGCAGAATAATTAACTTGAGATTGAGGAGGAGAGAGGAAGGTAGGTAGGTGGCAAGTTACTTTTTGAACACATTGCCAGTTTTACAGACAGAATCAGGAATCTTTATTTGTCAGTAGATACAAGTTGGAATCATTTTGTTTTACACACCAGTAATTCCTTTAACCAGGTGCAATGATTTCCAGTTACACTTTATCTATTAAGATTAAATCACACTGTGACAATCATCAAGAGCTCAACATATTTTATTCCAACTTTGTGAGCTACAGTGTATTTTACATGTGGACATGCAACTGAAATAGACCATTAACCCATCACTAGCTGAACATACAGAACCACACCACACAGTGCTGACTAGGAGCTAATGGGGGGGGTTTGAATGCTTTGCTCAAGGGCACATCATCCAGCTGGTCCGGGGAATTGAATGGGTGATCTGCTCATGATCTGTACAAGATGAGCGATAAATTCACACCTGTCCACAACAATTGATGATTTTTTCTGATCTGCATATGGTGCTTTAAAAGCAAAAAATGTGCTACATAAAATACAGCTATAAGGATGTCTCAACTTCCTTAAACTATAAGTGATTTTTTTTTTGTTAAACTGACCTCAAAATCAATATTTTAGAATTTCTAAATGGTATAATACAAAACTATACAAAGTTAAATATGTTGGTCCTGACAGGTTTACTGAACTTTTTCCCTAAACATTTTCCTTAAAGCTGGGAATAAAATCTTATATTAACTGCTAGAAAAAATCTTTTTACCATGTTTGGCACCCATTAGTTCAGTTTATACACTATGTTAGCTTACTTGATGTTGCATTTTCATTGCCTGAGGATGCTAATGTTTGATTACTGCATAAGAAAAATGTTTTTTCTAGTTATGGCTTAAAGGTCGAACATTAGTGAAAAAGTGCTAGGTGATAATGAGCAGATGATCAAAACTAATAAAATATAAGGTCCCTTGGAAGGTGAATATAGATTATACAGTAGAAAAATAATAACAGCTTTTATTTTGATATGTTTGTATTATTTTTCTAAATTATAGACAGTGATCATTCATAACATTCACTGTCCAGGCCAAGCCCATTTTATGATATCACTTTACTTGAATTAAAAACATTTTTCTCATGTATTAGTGTATTTGTGGGCTGTATTGGCCTATTATAACCACAGAGCTGCTTGATGTTTAGAATAAAAACAAAAAGCTGATAAATGTCCGCTGCTAGTAGTCAGTAGGTGTTTCCTTCTTTCACACCTTCACACCCAAATTTTTGACAGCATGTTTCCACCCTTGTGTTATCAAAGCATGGTGTCTTTTATTCCACTCAGTACATATTGTACAAGAGCATTACTTAGATGTTAATCAGGAAATCTGTGCAGTTCATTAGGAGGTAATTCAGGTTTGGATTGACTTTATCGACGCTCTGAGGGAAATTCAGGTTCTATCCTCACAGAAAAAAAGACAGAAAAGAAATATATATGAAGTATATACATGTACACAGATGTAAGTGCAGTTCTATGTGTGCCTTACATACCACGGGGACACTTGTTGCAGCACAGGTTAGAACCATCTGGCCGATATTTTGTGTCCTCACAGTTTCCATCTGAGTCTGCTACAGAGGGCAGCGAGCACACCTATTGGCAAAACAACATTACTAGAGCTACTCCTCCTCTGCTGTGCAAATGAAGAGCTGAATAAAGACAACTGGGGGCTTTGAGCTCAAAGGTAAATCGAATACTTCAGAAATTACACGTGGGGAAAGTTTTGACAGCCCACTTTTGTGTCTGCCAGACGTTTTTCCCTGAAATGTCGCTGCTCTGAGGTGAACCCGCCAAGCAAAATCTTCATTAATTAATCAGTGAAATCAACAGTTTAGTCATTGGCTGACTGGTTGCCCTCCCCTCATTAAACAGGAGCTTGACCACCCACACAGGCCCTCTACTTCCCCTCTGAGCTGCAGCCTGGTCAGACAGGCAGCTTTTGTTCTAACTTTGTAGGAGGGACTTTTTACCTTTACCTTCCCTTTCTGTGGGGACCTCCAAAATATGTGGTTTTTGGGTTTCTGGCAGTTCCACAATGCATCTGTGCAGAAACTCACGTACACTCTGTTAGTCTCGTGCATGAACACACACCAGAACTCATCACCTACTAGTAACAGCATACATACACCTGTCCTGTGCTCAAGAAATGAAACTTCCTAACCATACTGCCCTCCAATGACAGGCAAAAGTTAGAATGTGCTGACGGCAGCGGTGTGTTTCTCGTATTACAGGAAACAGAGGCGGCAAGCAAGAAGCCTTTGGTTCAGAAGAACAGACTGTTTTTTTTTTTTTGTGACCACCGATAACCTGCAGCATGACAATGAAGATAAACCTCTGAGAAGCTTCTTATTATTAATTACTGGCACACGGCAGTTCAGGGGAAGAGAGCATTCAGTTTTTTCCTTTTTTCTCTTGGCTGCATGCCTAAACAAACTCCTCATCTTTAACAGCAATGTAAAAAGTGTTGCCACATCACTTCAGATTCAATCCTAAACTGCAGTAGATGCCATCCAACTGAAACCAAATAATCATACGGGCTGCCACACCTCACCTATCTTTACAGCAAGACTTTCTGCTGAAACACATGACTAGAAAAGTCACAGTGAGGCAGAAATCATGAAGTCTCCTAGGCTGTCTTATTGGTAACAAAGTTGAACAGACTATATAGAAATAATGCTTATGCTTGAAATGCATCTAAGGACACAATCATCATTTAACACTCCGTACACTATCATTGAAATGAATGTATATTTGATCTCATTATGGAATTACTCTAAATTAGAGATAGTGGTCAACGGAGGAATTCGGACACATGAGTCTCTGATATACACATACTGCACATACACAGACATATTATACATGACGGACAAACAGACAAACAAACAAAAAGCCTACCTTGGTTGCTTGTGTGCTCAGCAAAACCAGCAGTACGAGTATGCACGTCATCACCTTTTTAAAGCAGAGTTTAGAGTGCGCAGGATAAAGCCACCAGTGTACTGTGCAGCGTACTGTTCATTTTAGAAACCAGCCGTCTGAGCAAACCGGAGTAATTTCCTTGAACTGTACTGTGTGTTAGTAGGAAGGAAACAAGCAGACAGGCTGTAGCCCACATTCATCAGAGTGAGGTGAATAACCAGTAGGTTAGACCAGGCTTCCATCAAACTGAAAGCTGATGCTGTATGTCTGTGGTTTACAGATAACTGAGTATTGCCTGTTGAATAGGAGATTTACTGTGTCCCATAAATATACAGTATATAATAAAACATGTAAAACCTGTGTCTTGTCATCTTTCTATTACATGTGGAAAAATTAAATGTCAAGATGAATTCATCATTTTTTGTTGCCTTTTGTTTAATTCTATATGATTTGGTGGAATATGTTTAAACCTTAAAGTAAAATAAAGGAGAAAAGACTATTGATTTTTATTTGTCTGAATGTTTATATACCTAAATATCAGGTTAAAAGCTCTATTATTATTTTCAGTTACAGCTGTTTCAGTGCTGCAACAGGATTTTGTGGCTTCTCAATATTGAATGTGTCATATGTCACTGGTAGTGGTTATATTTAAAGAATCTTTGTTCCTTGCCAAGTGAAGAGGTGTGTAGCTTTTATTTGTTATTACTGAAGTGTGAACGCCCTTTCACATCACACTCACCTTTTACTCTGAGGCAAAACATTTACCTTTACCTTGTACTGGCAACTTCTTTGTGGTCAAAATGTACTCTTTTACAAATTAACCATGAAGCACAACAGTGTACATGCTGAGGCGGTGCCCATTTAATACACATATGCTGTGCTTTGTTTGTTCCTGTACATGACTGACATTTCACCAAAAAGTTTCCCCTCCCACATTCTTAACATTGCTCTGGTGCTTTAGAGGCACAGTAGTAGCTCTATTGTCCATTGCGGTCTTATCAGTTTTGTCTGTCAGGATGAAGTCTAAGTTACATGCTGCAGAATTACGTCTTTTTTTCCCCTGAATATAAAGGTTAATCATCCATCTATGGAGTCAAGTGTGACAGATGGAAGTGAAACCTTTTTTTGAGTGACTCCAGCATTTTTAGATATAGCCTATTTACTACAACTGTGCTGAGTAATTTCCTGAGTATAGCTTTATACTCTATGTTAAATGTGCTTTGAAACTTGCCACAGATTGATAAGGACTTTCAAGTTTTATAGCAGCGCAGTGCCGACCTACATAATCAGCCTGTATGTCTCTGTATTACTAGAATGACAGTGCACCTCTGAAAAGACCAAGAGCAGATGTAGTTCTCACACTTGTTGCTCATCAGGTCAGAGAAAGTTCCAAATCCTCTAACGAATTCTGTGCCATACATGAAAAACAATGAAGGAAAACTCGTTTAACTTAACACTAGTTAAAGCAATAATTACATTTAATACTGGCATCACCACTACCAATACCATTTTAAAGTAAACACCCTCTTCTATCACATACTGATATATGAATGGTCAGCGGAGTTTATAAGTGATGAAGATCTGTCAGGCGGATGTTTGGAGTTTGCAAAGTTGCATCAGTGAAATTCTAAACTTGCGTCACACATTTACTATTGAGTAAAATCAAAAATATCATTCGAGTGGATCTTTCAGTCATGGTTCTTACTATCATGGTTTCCTTTAACTCAGGGGTATCAAACATACGGCCCGTGGGCTATAACCAAATGTTCCAATCTGAGCCCGTAGGATGAATTTTCAAAGTGCAAAATTTACATTGAAAACAGAGTCAACAGTCAATGGTGTCAAACTAATTTTAGCCCAATTTGATCACAAGTGGGTCAGACCGGTAAACCAATAGCAGAATCACCTGTAAATAATGACAACTCCAAATTCCAAACTGTAAAATTTTAACAATAATATATGACTGTTACTAAATGTATTGTGTATGTGTAGATCCACTGTCATCTGTAATGCACATATACAAATGATAAGTTGATGTATAATATTGTTAAAACTGCATGTACTTTTCTTACATAGTTTCAGGTTGTTCAGGTTATTCATTATTTTTTGTGAAAGGAATGTTTGTAAATGTAGAAATTTGAACATTTTCATAATTTAATTTTCCTTTTTTGCACTAAAACAAAGACAAAAATTTGGAATTGTCAATATTTATAGTCTATTTTTCTATAATTTTATTGGTCTGGCCCACTTGAGGTCATATTATTAATTAAAACATTTAACTAATTAAAAGGTTTGTTTGTGGTAACGTGAAATGTAAGACTACAAACCTTCGTTTCTCAAATTAACACTTTGATTTGTGCAACTTGAACACTCATCATAACCACAAAAATCAGACATTAACTTTAGAGAAGTTGCTATTGATTTAAAACCTGACAAAAGACAAGTTAATAAAAGTGTTTTTTTTTTTTTTTTTTTTGATCTTAAGCTTATGTGCCCAACTACTGCTCCTCAAACACTAATGTCAAACAGAAAACTCAATAGGCAGAGGTGTGATGAATACAGTTTCTGACTACATGTATAGGCAGTTGTGGTTTCCTGTGAATTGCAGTTGACAAGTACAGTATCGTTCTCAACCTTTGCTACCGAATTGTTCTCAGTCCTAAAGTAAGGAAGTAACAAAGGAAGTCAAAAACAGAAGTATGCATAAACCTGGAGCCAAAGCAAACAAATGGAAAGGGAAACCCAGAAGGGTGTCTGTGCAACAGATATGACTCAAAAAGACATCTTTATCTTGTGAAATCCGAAAAGTAAGCACGAATTTAGCTCTCTGTATGCAATTCTAAAAAGAGTCCCTCGATGTGTTAAATATCTTTCCGCTGTGGTGCAACGTTATGATCTTTCCTCACATCCACGGAGCTGCTGACACTCACATGTGAATAGTAAATCAGAAAACAAATGACACAGAGCTCCTGTTGACAGATGGTACATTTTTATTTTCACTGAGTCACCACTGCATTATGCTTTCTAAAATTTAAGGTCAGGCCCTTACAAATGTTGATGCTCCCTTGGTTTTCTCTATAACCTGTTAATTTCATGCTGAAAAACACTAATTTAGCAAATGTTACTGAAACTCATCAGTGTTGCAAAAAATACCGAAACTTGAACATAGAGAAGAGTCACGTTGGGTGGTGATGACACACAGGAACAACAGTGATCATCATAAAATAAACACTTGTCAGCTCACAGGGTGGGATGTTCTTCCTATTTTCCGTTTGGGAGACAAGTGTTGGAAGTGGGGTCGAGCCAAGAGTGACACATGTGGGATCTGGTCAGGCTTCAGGCGACTAGACCCTTTGGGAGCAGAGAGATCCTGATACAAAAAAATAAAAGTAAAAAAAAAAAAATCAAACAAATGTTAAAAAAGAGAAAGACAAATTCTAACAGGATACATCATTCACATCCCAGCAGCCTTCACCACCTTTGTGATGGTTTTCATTAAATTTTTATTAAACTCAGCTCTGTAGTTTGACGTATATTTAAAGGTGTCTCACCTCTAGTTCCTCGTTCGGTGACTCAGTGCCGTGCTTGATATTCAGACTACTCCGCAGATCAAGGCTACTTTGTGGTGTCAGGAGGCTCTGACCTGGGTTTGACCAGCCTGACAGACAGTGCTACAGAAGAGAACAGACAGCGATAAAAAAAAAAAAAAGGATGAAGGAACAGTATGATACATTAATAAAACATTGAGGTTTTGACCGAGTGCGAACGGATTACATGGTAATATGGCAAGACAGCTTCTTTGAAAATCAAGGATTATCATGCAGAGGCCTTTCTCATTGACAGGCTTACTCACCGAAGGCAAACCCAAACTATCAGACGGGTCAAAGCTGCAACGCCGATGAGCTTTGTGCTTGTACGGAGGCAAGAGAGTGGAGCGAGGAATGCTGACCCTTAGAAATTAAACAAAAAATGTTTTCATTTTACTGGAATGAAAACAGTGTTTGAAAAGGTATGAAAATGATATGAAAAGACTGTTGTCTTGGAACTAGTGAAATACATCAGGTTTATGCAATGTATCGCAACTTGTTCCACATACTTGCTATGCTCAGTCACTATGTGGCAAATATTAAGTACATCACTTTGAAATTGTCAGGTAGCATGAGATTGACTATAACGTTTCACTTTTCGTGCTCTTTCCTATGGCTTTCACAGATGAAAGCCATATTAAGGACATTTGAGGACAAAGGAAAATACCCATAATGCATTGCATCACAGACTGTATGTATTCATGTTGGTGGGATAGTGACTGTATTTCATATTATAATATCTAAAAATGGCTAGGGCTATTATACATTTTCTTGCCTTATGTACTCAAGCATTTCCAATAATCTTCTAATCCGTAACTTATTCACTGTACTGCTACGTATCTTCTGAATAACATTACTTTTGGTCAATAAAATGCAACGACATAACATTAGTATACATCACTAAACAGGCTCTTTTACAGAGTTACTCCTCGGTGAGCGGCTCCGAATGACTCACAGAGAAACCCGCCTTGTGACTGGGTGCGTATGTTTACAGCTTTTGCTAGTGTTGCAGTCAAGACCACTTCAACCAAGACCAAGTCTTTAGTGAGAACAGAGCATATCGAAACTGAGATAAGATCAAGACTGTGAGGGACTGAGACACGGCTAAAAAAAAGACTAAGGCAGTAAGAGACCAAAACAAGGCCACACCAGAATCATAGTAAGAACATTGCGGGGAAAAACTTTTCCATATATTACACAGATTATACAGGTAGGTAAACTGCTAGAGTGGGTTGGATAGGGTCAAGTCTTTCAGCGTGTAAGCCGAAGCAAGAATTAACAAAACATCCATTTCAACATTCTTTTTCTAATCACAAATAAATCAGACAACACAGACATAATTTAATGATAATCTTACAGTTGTGTTCTTGGCCAGTCTTGAAACAACTAAGGCCTTCATAAAATAATCTTGAGACAAAACCTGAGTACAACTACACTATTTTACTGTGAAAGACAATAATGGACGTGGTGAGTATGTCAGCATTAAATGTGCTCAGTTAGTGCACTTTAATCACTGTTTTGTGTCATACTGTATATGTCTTGGGCTTGTAAGGAAAATTTAACCCACTGCAGAAAAAAAATATTGTCATACATGTCATACAAGGTATACTTTTTCTCAATCATCACCTAGCCCACCTTAATGCAATACTTTAATGTGAGCTCAAAGTGATACTGGCTGATGTAATCACAATACAGAGAGAGCCTTTAGATTCCCTGGTTTTAGAGATAAAGAACAAATACACAGCCCTGAAGTATTACCTTATTAGAGCTGGTTCAGCAGTTGTGTGAGGGTGGGTGGACTTGTGTCTTTTGCACACAGGACAGCACTCCTTAGAGTTAAGTGGGACTGGAAACAGCCTGCTGTTAATCCTATAAGAGAAGGTACCTGGACAAAAGTAAGAAGGTAGACGTAAATGAATATTACTTAAGCTGTCACCAAGAGCAAATATTTAGATAAATGACACTTCTTACACTGATGAGTGTCCTTGTTGTCCTTGTCTGATAGCGACGGCAGGCCTGAGAGTCTCTCCTGGGAAAATCTATTAAAAAAAAACCAATTAATACTTGAAGCCGTCATCATTTACAGGTAGACGGTCACAGCCAAGTGTAATCGAGTGAAAAACACTCACTCTGCTTGTGGGCTGTGGAGACACTCATCTTTATGGAGAGATCGAAATGTGTGCAGTTCATTGAAGAATTCATCAGAGCGGTCTATCAAGGAATCCTCAGCATCCAGGACGCCTTATAGAGAACAGACATTACGTGTTAGTGGTCCATTAGAAGACTGAGTCAGACTGAGAGAAGGAGGCAATAAGACTTACCCGCTATCCAGTCGTATCCAAGTAAAGGCTGCAAACGATGCTGGTCTGAGGAAGGTATCTCTGCACATTCATCAGACTCAAGTGTGTCGTTATCTTCCACCTCCTTCTACAAAGACCAACAAATTAAACAGAGAATTAATTAATTAATCAGCACTGAATGATCAGAATTAGTAAGAAAGAAATCCTTTCAGCAGGACTGTGCATTGTATTAAATGAATTCACTTAATTCAGGTTTTGCTTCCTTAAAATCTAGAAAAATACCTATATCACAAAATCAAGATGATTCATCTGGAGGCTTTTTATGCTCAACAAAAACCCAAAATACACACTTTTTGCCTCTTGTAATAAATTAATTGTGACTGTGTTTCTCTAGTCACATGTTGCATATATTTAGTAAAGAAAGAGTATTTTTGAATCTTTTTCAGTTCTTATAGCCAGAAAACAAATCAACTAATATTGTGTTGTTCATAAAATTTATTATAATAATTACTATTATCTTCATTTTTTGCACATACTGCCTAGTTCCAATTTTTAGGTAAAATCCACTGGGCTGCACAATTAAACAAATCACAATAATGATCAAAATATCAGCTTTTGTATTTGTACATTTGCAAAAAGCTTGAATTTAGGGGTTCATATTTGGGAGGATTTAAGGTGATCTAACAGATGAAACGGAGAAAAAAATTAAACAAAAGTCTGTACTGCATGGGTTAACTTTATATGTTTGATTTGAAAAAAAAAATACACATTTCAAAATGAAAAATCTCTGCATTTTCCTTTACAACCAAGAAAGTAGGCTCAAATCAAAATCACAATTAACAATGTGAATTTGCTGCCAAATCATGCAGCCCTGTAATCCAGCAGTTGAAAATGTTGAGTACATCATTCATGGTTGTTTCACCCACCTGTTCTTCACTGTGATTTACCAAACAGGACTTGGCATTGGGTGGCCTGCTGCTCTGCAGCCTCTCACGGACTGCAGGACTTCTATCTCTGAAAATATCTGACGCTGCTGTATGCTCCAGAGATTCCCCTCTGTGATCAGAGTCCAAAGATGGTGTAGAAATACTTTGCTGGATGCGTTTGTGTCTGTCACATGTATCTGGTAGAAACACAAACAAACTGATTTATCTGTTGTTGTAACCACTGTAAGCACTCATACTGAGCAAACCCAATTCTACAGTACAAAAGCTGAAACTCAGAGGCAGATGAATCAGGTTCTTTATATCTCAACCACATGCATGCGAAACACTAAAAAAAACTGATTTATCTGTCTCTGTAGGATTAACTGAAGAGACATGCTGAGCAAACCCCATTTTAAAGCACAAAAGCTGAAACTCATAGTTCCCACCACTCACCGAACAATTTTTCTTCTAGCTCTTTCAGTGTAATGTTTGAGTTTTATTGTACATAATTTATTGTATCATTTCTGTGTGGAATTTGACAACCATGATTACTAGAGAGCCAAAATATTAATAATGGAATCACATTAGTTCCTTTTATGACATCCTACACTGTATATTTTTAATTAACCTACCATACATATGGACAAGGAAGTTGTGTTGTGCCAAGACTGTATTTTTTGTTACATCTTAGTTGTCAAATTCAGCAAAACTGCGACTAGAAAATAGTGAATTAGAAATTAAAAGTAGTGATAAGACATGTTGCAAACCATCTACATCAGCAGAAAACGGTGCCAGTAGTGATCAGTGGTTAATATTAGGCTTTTAAACTGGAAATAATCACTTTAAGGGATTATAATTGCTCCAAAAAAAAAAAAAAAAAAAAAAGCTCACATAGCTTCGCATCCACAATTTTTGATCAATTAATCAGTGTTTCAGGTTACTTACTTAATTAATTATTAGTTATTCATTTATTTTGGCTTGAATGTTCTGTTCAATAATTTAACAGTTCCTCAGTCAAATAATTAGTTCCAAACATGAGTGATATCAGTGGATAAATTGGCCTTCATGTTTTTGTTGCATCAACCACGATCAAAATCATTGAATAAAAAATAATTGTTGCTCTTTGCATTTTTTAGGTCATATTTTTCCTCATTTACATGTAGACTTTGTGATATATGGTGTTTCATGATATTGCTTTGTGGGCAACATATCATGATATCATTTTGTGTTGCAAGTTAAACTATGACTCCCACCCCTACATGTGATCTAGTAACTAAAAGAAGTATGATGTGGGAAATGCTTACACTGTCAAATATTCAGAAAATGTAACAAAAAAATTTTAAGAGGGAAGAGCAGGTTTTAACAACTTCTAATATGCTTGTACACGTTTTTGTTCATTAGACCTTTGAGATCCAACTCACTCATATGCAGCTTTGGAAGTAATTATTAGACCACCTACTACTTTCAGTGTAAATTCAATACAACAACGCTCCAATAAGACCTTTTGATATTCTGTTTTTGGAACATTAGTTGTTTCGATATTGTTTTTTTTTTGGCATCACATGTTCTTTTACACGTTACTTATTAGTGAGGCAATGCAGTTTTTGTCATAATTTTATTGGCCAGGCAATTTACTATTAAATTTACAGGAAACATTTCATGTGTCTTTTCCCAGATTAAATGTCGACTTGTTGTTACTTTTGTCTCAGTGTTTTCAATACATGTCATGTCTGGAAGGAAACGTTACGGATTCGTATACATCTTAGATAAGTATAAGGGAAATGTAGTTCTTTAGGGATTAGCTTAAATGGGCAAAATAATTTCACCAGCCATCACAAGCCTAGTTAATGTACAGATCTTAATATCTATCGTAAAATGAGTTTGATCATTAGCTGTTCCTACAATATCAAGGAATTCGATAATTAGCTAGCTAGCTAGTTAGCTACCTTGGGTAGGAGGCAGAATTTAATGTGTAATTGCTCTGTATGTACGATGTACAGTCTGATTACCGGCGAATTTCACTTTGGTTTTTCGGGGAGCGGCCCTGGCTGGACCCTGGTCCCCATCGGTCAGAGTCCTCGTCTCTGCCGACTCCTCTACGTCGTCCTCTCTCTCCCTCTTGCGGCTCTGACTGATGCCACACAGATGTTCCAGTTTCTCCTGCTGCTGCTGGAGTTGGATCAGTAAACCTTTATTACGCTCTCGCAGAACGTCCAGTCGACCGTCGGAGGACATTATAACAAATACACTGTATAAAAATCTGTCTTATTTGTCTTTGCAGCAGCCACACCAAGTTTGAGACTGTAATTTAAACAGCCTGACGCCACCAGTTCCATAACGACCCGTTGACAACAAAAATTTGATTGGCTGTGAGCTCTTTACCCATCAGGCCATGCGATGTTCTGAAGCGTTTCTTAAAGACACAAATACACAATTAATTTGAACTGCTGAACAGAATGTAAACAACAGAGGGCGCTGTTTACCCAAGAGTTTAGTAATGTACAGTTTTCTATTCTATTCTATTCTATTCTATTCTATTCTATTCTATTCTATTCTATTCTACATAAACGTTAATGATGTTTAATAACTTCATGATCATGAAAATAACTAACACAACAACAACAATAATACTTAGAAGAAGAAGTTGTCTGTCTAATATAAAATACACAAAAGATCAATGTGTAAAGATGAATCATCAAAAAATACATATCATAATAACATAATAGAAATAAAGTAATACCACATTAAGCAGTTACATATTTCCAAACTTTAAAAAAAATATTGAGTAACATTTATTCTTATTGGCACCAATAAATGTAGTTACCAAGTGTATATGCAGATGAGAAAATTCCAAGTGAAAATTAATTTAGTTGAGTATTAGTATTTAGTATTTTGTTCATCTTCCATTGAAAGTTTGGCAGTTATGAACGAAGGTAACATTATGAATAGGAGTAATCATCAAAGAAAACATAACCTGTGTTCATGTGGGTGCCAGACTACGGCTTTGACACAGACTTGAAAAACTGTGAAAACTAAAGTACTTAAGTGAAGATTCTTGGTTCATTTCTCTCGCTGGAGTGTACACAGGGGACTTAACAAGGACACAATGTAAAATGGACTCTACGTAATATGTCACGTCAAGTCCTATGTATTAATAAAGACATGAATTAATAGAAACAGAGCATAACTAATTCAGAGTATCTCATTTACAATCAGCCATGAAGAAGATTGATGTTCTGAAGGAAACACATTTTTTAAAAAAGGACAGTCTGCTGAAGACGTAACAAGTCCTTGAAGTACACTTGAACATAAACAGTACCATCAGGCTCTGAGAGAACAGAGACAAAATACTCTCAAGAAAACCATATTTGGTCGAAAGACGGAAGAAACGACTGAGACAGTTGAGAGAGGAAACTCCTACAAAGTCCCCCTTCAAGAGATACCATGACAAAATAATAAAACAAAGAGTACAATAAAATATATGGCGTATTTAGTGCAGAGTTTACACACAGGGCAATTCTTCACAACCATATCAGGATGGGGTGGTTGTTGCTGGAAAAGGAATGAAAACTTGAACTCAAAGTCTTAACATGTCGGATGAGGAGTTGTTGCAGCAATCTGTGGCCTTCACAAGTCTCCACTTGTGAGAGTAGATCCTAAACACTGGAAAACTCTAAACACATTATGAGAGCACAGAGATGCAGTTTTCATCGCATGAGCTCAGACGGATTTGTAGTGCTACTTAAAGGGACTGGGAGACTTCTTTGATGGTTTGAAATTCAGCATCTCTTTTGTTTCTTCTTTTTATCAATGTAGCTGGAGGAGCAGGACTGATTTGACTGCGCCAGCAAATTATAAATGTATGCCATGAAACATTATTTGCCACAGGGGTCGTCCATCAGTTTGGAGTCCTGAGTTGTTGAATTCATCACTCAACGGGTCGCACATTGTTTGATTCCCATGCTGCCAAAACTGTACCTCATTCATCACTGTTTAGTGTTCTGGGGCAGGACGAGGTTTAGTTTCACTGGACATGTTTCTATATGCTTATGTAAATATTTATCAGGGTTATAACAGTTAGAGGCCCAAATTCAAACTACCAGGGAAAAAACTGTAAACCAAAATAAAAATTAAAAAGTAGTTTTTCATTTCAGTTTTTATAATAACCTATACCAGAATAAAATGGCTCTGCACATTATGGGACCTTTACTAAACACTGGCTCTATAAATCATACATAATGTCATATAATTATCATTTTTCACTGAAAAAGCATAAAAGATTCCTCATAATACCTGAAAAACTAACTGTAAAACTATCCAAATACAACATGAAACCTCCTACACACTCATAAATCTAACTGAAGTGAAATCAAACTGGAAGACTAAACAAAAAAGCACAATGAGCTCTTGTTGAGACTAAACAGGCACATTGTCCTTTGCAGATTATCAGACTGTTTACTTATTATCTGCTGTAAGATGATACATGTCCTGGACTGACTGTCAATTGATCAACATGTCGGTTTCTTAAAGGACAACCTGTGCTTGTTAAAGTGGAGACATTAATAGTATACTTCCTCTGCTGCGTGACTTGATGGCATTAGTTTATTTACATTAAACCTGTCCATCCGTGGTGGCACTAATGACAGTGTTGCAGGTGGTGCAGGGTCACAGACATAATAATATGCCAGATCCCCCGTGGAGTGAATGGTGTAGAGCCGAGTGGGCGAGTTTCTCTTCAATATTCCAGTCACGGCTCGTTTGCATTGAGAGCTGTCCTGGCCAGTCCAGTATGATTAGCTGACCACAGCAGTGTGGAGTTGCAGCCCATTATCATTAAACGGTGCCAGTCATGAAGTCGTACCCTCCTCCCTGTCTCTCTAATTACATCCCCACTGTGAAGGTCCAAGCAATTACTGCCTGCCAACAAAACGCTTCATTGCTCATTAGGCACAGATAATGGACACATGAACAACAAAAACAAAAGAAAACATTGATTTACTCAAAACATCTGCAAACATAATAACAACAAAATAATAGGACCTAAGGAAAATTCACTTGATTTCATTATTTTAAGGAAATAAAGTCTGTTTGAGGTTGTTTGAACTAGTGGAAAACAGACCTGAAACTTGAAAATCCGGATCATGTATGAAGAACCACAGAGAGAATTATGTCCTTTCCTTTTTTATGGTCTTGATCTACACTATGCAATGGGGGTCTTATATTGAACAGTTGGCTGTGTTGACGTTCAGTAAATCAATAGAACATTAAATCACACTCTGCTGAGGTCAAAGGTTATTTCTTGCACATTTGTTTGAGAAAAAAGGTCTGTACTGAAAGCTTGCTTATGTAGATTTTTTTTTGCATGTTTTTAAAAACCTAGCTCTTCTATTTATAAAATTACTGTCATTTCTTTAATAAATATAATGTAAAGTGATGTTGATAATTCTTTTCCACCATCTCACTTTTTATGATTTAAATTATCCACAAAACCATAAAATATTTGTTCTGACCCCACACTCTTAGGTTGTAAGTGACTAGTATTTTAAAGTAAATCTCTTAAGTTAGAGAATTGGTGAAAATTAGAAAAGATTAAGTTGACACCCCTTACAATTAAGTTGTAGTAATTCAAAAGGGTAATGTAAATGCAACCAAATTCTGAAAGTACATGTGACTTCAAGCGTTTTTGGTTAATATAATACGTTAACTTCATGTTGAGTGTAAGTCATATGTCATACCAATGAAATGTATTTAATCCGGTCTCTTTGTAAAGTATGTAAGAACAATGACAACTGTTCTTTATCCAATAACTGTTACAGTTATAATTTGTGATGATGTGAAGTCATTTGTCACACAATATCAGCAATATACATAATAATAATACAAGGAGAAAAAATGTGTATTGGTAACTAGGCTCAAGAACACCACAAAGCACGGTTAGGAATGACTAAATGCAGCATAGTCAGTTATATAAGGTACATAAAGACATAAACTATACTGCAAGTTACAACATGCTTGTTGTTTAAGACAAGATAATATGATTCTCAGCAGGTCTTCTGGATAACCACATGACCATTTCATGCTTGCTGTTAAAGTCCAAGTCAGATATAAATGCTACTGAAATTTGCTCAGTTTTCTTTAATTAAGGTGTTAAATGTATATTGCTGTGTCAGTGTGTTGAAATGTGAGCTGTGGACTGTTCAAGCAGAACAGCAGACCTCCTACAGGCTTTAATTTTGGGTTAATTAATGTGTTTATGTATAGATAAAGGTGTTTATCCAATCAGGATCACATAAAGCTTTTCATAATTAAAAAAAAAAAGATAATCTACTGCAGCAAATAATATTAAAACACAGATTAGAACCATAGACTGTGCATAGAACATTATTTACAGTGTAAATGAAGGCTTTGTGTAAATGTCCAAAAGAAGCACCTATAGTATAATGTTCACTGCATTTTGACCTTTTATTATGTTAAGACATTTATACATGTGCAGTTCAGGCATCATCAGTCCCCAATCGAGAGTAATAAGAGTCAAAGACACTGGAAGTTGTAATAAAAGTTGTACTGTACACAAGTCCTGAGGCTGTGAAATATTCTTCATCATAAGTCAACCCACACAGAAGAACTAAAGCTCATTAAGTTCCCTTATGTGACTGATATAAAAATAAAGTTTGACATACAGTTGAAAAGTAATCGTGTTAAAACACATTTTTTGAGGTTTGAGCAAATGTCCAGGGAAAAAAGAGTTTGTACTTATACAAACCACACGGTGTAAGGGCTTTGAAAAGAAAACTTGGTTTTACGGCACGGTGCACTGCTTGAGGCTATCTCAGCTTCTTTATCTGATCTGAAAAGTCTCACTTCACTCCCTTGTTGCAGAGTGGCCGCCGCCACAGTGGGAATACGAGAACGCAAAGAAAATAACCTGGAGCCAAGGTACACATCGACCCTGTGTGGTCTGTGTGTGGTGTGTCTGCGTGTGTGTGAGTATGTAGTTCTGTCAAAAATAAAAAACCAAACATTTAAACCATTTGGTCCTTTTTTCTTTTCACCACCAAGCTTTTTATATTTTTCTTGAATTGGGTGTCACCACATAAGAACTGTTTAGGTGAGATTCTGACAGAACACAAGAAGGTGATGTAATATGTCAGTAAAAGACCATCGAGGAAATCTGATGGAGAGAAGAAGGGTCAGACAGAGAAGGGTGACGAGCCCGGACGGTGAGGGAAGTGCTTTTGCAGATAACAGAAGGGAACGGGTCGATTGTCCCCACCGCTTTAGCGATAGCAGTGGATGCCATTAAGATAAGGAGGATTAGACCTGTCACACTGCTGTCCAAGATGTTACAACCTGGGGGACAGGTGGAGAGGGAAACGCCAGGGAGGTCTTTTCTGCACTGTGATGATTTCATCTTTTACTGGATGTGGAAGGACACCAAATACTGATGATTTACACAGCTGCACAGCTTGATAGTTTTTAAACATTCCTGGACAAAAATCCCATAGTTCCCTTCAGTCATATTGTAATCCATCTACTTTTTCCCTGAGTTTTCAGAGTGTAGAAATTCTACTCCACAATGCAGGTTTTTGTCTATTCACAGGTGTTTTCAGACAGGTAGGCGGGGTTAAATACATAACTGACAGCTGTAATTACCAATCACTGATTATATTCTGACAAAGTAGCCACAACTACTGCTCTAATCCGTGTCTCAGTATGGAAGCTTGGAAAAATAGATTCACTTTTCCACATATGAAAGTACATCAGGTTCAACTACATTTGTATTTAGTCTTTTTTGGACTGAGAGTAAAGAGCTGCAGAGTGAAGATGTGTATTTCCAATTTCTGGCATTTTCCCCACATGATATT
>JAPQRQ010000022.1:14916225-14943104 GCA_037367365.1 Apogon talboti | reverse complement strand
CACACACACACACACACACACACACACACACACACACACACACACACACACACACACACACACACACATAAACACACAGTGGTAGCTCTATGGACCATCCCACACTGTAACGGTGTCTTTCCTGCAGAGCCGGCAGTCAGGAGAATGGGCAAATCCGAAAGCCAAATGGATATCATGGAGAAATCAAGTAAACCTGGGAAGCGTCGTTGGACGGTTGCAGAAATTGGCCTGTCTGTGCTGCTGCTGTTGGTCAGCTGTGCCTTGGCCGGGCTCGTAGTCCTCTACACATCGGTGGTGAAAGGTAACAGCTCTGTCCGGCTCAGTGTGGAAAGATCCACATATTACAGATGACAGCTGTAATGACAAGTGTCTCCCTGCTCTTTTTTATGTGACTGCAAGTCAACAATGACACAGGAAATGAGTTTGATCCTTACTGCCTCCGAAAATGACCATGACCTGCTTTATGCCATAAATAGGTGAAAATGATATGTGGAAAAATCATCAAATACAGTAAAAACAAAGGCTAACCTGAGTGTAAAACTGCAGGAAACAACTTTTATTACGAGCTGGCAGCACTGCATACACAGTGATAGTATGCTGTTTTGCATTTCTCTAAATCTTACAGGTCAATAACAGTTGAAATAACTATGTTTTATCACGACTTTTCTTTGACAATATGGTGTTTCACCCAACGCAGAACAATCTGACAGGCCGAGTGTGACAAGCGTGTCAAGGAGCTCAACGCTTGAAGGTGAGTGTCAGTCGATTTTCCACTTGTAAACAGAGCTCAGGATAACAGAGACAGAGCGATAACCAGTTTGTTATGTGTCATATAAGGGCCTGCTCCTCTGATAGTCACAATTTTACTGTAATTCCCTTTAGTGCCTGATCAGCATTGTCACACAAAGGTGGACAGAGGACAGTGGACAGTGTCACTGCTGACATAGACTTTGTCGGTCACACACAGACTGTACGTCTAAGCTGTTTAGAATTAGCCCCATAAAAGATTGATCTGACATATTTCACACAACATCCTCTCATTCTCAGCTGATATGTTGTGTGTCAAATAGCCAAGATTATTGACACTGATTTTTCCAGGGCAGCAGCATCACTCCAGCCTGGAGGTGTGCACAACTGCCGACTGTGTTACTGCAGGTGAGAGGAGGCTCTTTTTTCTTATTGCCCCTCAACGCTCTTTTACTTGTTTTTACATTACATTTATTTTTGATCTTGAATTCTAGTTTCCTCAACTTGACCTTGCTGTCTCTCTTTTCTCTCTCTGTCCCGTCTGGGTGTGTTTATACCTAAAGCCGCTCGACTTTTGCAGAACATGGATAAGTCTGTGAAGCCTTGTGATAACTTCTACCAGTACGCCTGCGGGGGTTGGCTGGAGCGCCATGTTATCCCGGAGACCAGCTCCCGTCACAGTGTCTTTGACATTTTGAGAGACAAACTGGAGATTGTCCTCAAAGGTCAGCTGGCACAGGCAAACAGTGTCACGGTGGTGGATTTTAGTGGGTGTGCTGCAGTTCTTGGAGCCATGCGTTGGTTTCATTCAGGGAGGAAATGGCTGCATGTTTTGTTGTTGCAGGTGTTCTTGAGACAGAGAGTGGACAAGACAGGGACGCCATCAGGAAGGCCAAAATCCTTTACAGCTCCTGCATGAATGACAGTAAGAATACATTTTCTCAGTCTGACAATGGGTATTTTTTTGTAGGCATAAAAAAAAAAAAAAAACAAAAAAAAAACACAGCCTGACTGGTCTTACATTAGGAATAGTAGAAGGTCTACAGTGTTTTGTGGTATCTTCCATGCAGGTCTCATAGAGCAGCGTGACTCCCAACCCCTCCTGAAACTCATTGACAGTATCGGAGATTGGCCTGTTGCATCTGACGACTGGAACACCACTACAGGTACTGTGGAAATACCTCTGAATCATACTCGGATTAATGTCTAGTTTGCTCTGCAGAAACAGGCAAATGCGCAAATGCAGCACACCCCCACAAACAAACACTCGTGTTTCTACAGCCTGTGGAGCTATATTTGTACTCAGTGATTTGCTTTGAGTAAAAGCTCGGTTGGCGGGATCAAGAGGCCGGTCGAGGCTCTTCAACCGAGTAGTCAGGTGTGGAGTTTGTGAGTGTTACGAGTGGGTAGAGGAGCAAGCTCTCAATTAGTCTGTGAAGGATGCTTTAAATAGTCTACTGTGCTCTTCCCAAACCTCCTGGCTCTTGCCACTTTAATTAAATGTAATCACTGACGATGGCTCCAACTGAATTAACCACGCATACAGATTCACATCCCTGTTGAATGCGCAACAGTGGCAAAGAGGTAGCCTGACTGTTGCAGCCTTCCACATTAAATGTTCAGTGTTATACATAAATATTTAAATTAAGTGATTTATTTTTTTTTGCAGAGGAAGTATGGAGTCTGGAAGACACACTCGCTACACTTACAGCTCGCTTTCATAAGAAGGTTGTGCTTGACTTGTACGTGTGGACAGACGACCGCGACTCTCGGCGCCATATCATTTATGTAAGATTATAAATAACAGTTTACAACCTTTAAGATAATTCCACTGTGACTAAACAACATGGAATCAATCCATGACAATAAAAGATCCATTCCTGTAATCTGTTAGATTGATCAACCTGGACTTGGAATGCCATCAAGAGACTATTATTTCAACGATGGGAACTATAAAAAGGTCAGGCCTTGAAAAGGATTTATTCATGGCATCTACAACATTAATTTTCTGCAAAAACTGTCCTGTGACTTTGGATATTCCAAAGTATCAAAGAGCTTGTTTTTGCTGCTGTTAGGAAACTTTTATAGTTTATGTGACTGTGCTGCAGGTTCGAGAGGCCTACCTACATTTCATGGTTTCTATTGCCAAAATAACCCGAGAGGACAGGAACTTGACTCAGGATGACGACCGTGTGTGGGAGGAGATGATGCAAGTGTTGGAGCTGGAGACAGATATCGCCAATGTGAGTGCCAGCCACAACAGGAAATGGAATTATGGGAAGAGGGGACTAAAGAAAATTAATAACGACAAGATGAATAATGAAGACCCTCTCTGATCCAAGTAAATGAGAGAACCAGGCCACATTTAGTGTGGACCTAGGAGACCAGCCAAGCTTTTACCTAGTTCTTGTGGCTGTCAAGAGCATGACAAATGCTTGCAGATGAGAGAAGTGTAATATGTAAATATCCAACATCATTTTATGGAAACTCTTTCCTTCCTGTTGCTGGACAGGCCACATCTCCAGCAGAGGAGCGTCAGGATGTCACCGTTCTCTATAACAAGATGACACTCAGTGAGCTGCAGAGCACATTCAGCTTTAATGTAAGTATGATTTTATGTGCGTTATAGTATATATGACAAACGTGCTAGTGGGTTCAAATCACTTTGTAGTATAGCTTAAAGTAATGAGATGTATTTATGCACATGTTTAATGGCTCACCACCTACATGTGAACTGCAGTAGGCAAGCCCGTATAATATACAGTGTCCATGCTAATTCCAGGTTTCCATGGAACCTATATATAATCAACAGGGACCTCAATATCAGTGAGAGGGAGGTTTGGAAAAAGAGCGTTCTAGATGAAGGTTTAGATCTAACTGATTCTTTCTATGTCTCTGTCTCTATCAGAATTCAGACATGTCTATCAGGACTACAATGTCACAAAAAGCTGCTGAGTTCTGACTGATTCGCTTTGAATTCTGGGTAACTCAGTGCAGTTCATTGAGATAGAAAACTTTTACTTTCAGGAAAAACTTTTACAAGTTACTTCAGGACCAAATTCAGCTACAGTATGAAAAAAATGATGTAAAACAATGGCACTAAATCTGCTCTCAGGCTCAGTACAGTTATTTTTGACTAAATAACTGACATCACTAAGAATTATACTATTTTATCTTCTCATTATTTGATCCATGATATTATGAAACCACAAACAAAACATAAATTGGTGCCACCGGTTAGTATAACTGACTGCTACCATGGTAACTAAGGTCTTAGTTAACCCAATGATAGAGTTTCTAACTTTTTAGTCTTGGTTTGTGAAATTGACCAACTTGCATTTGACTTATCTAAGAGCAAAACTGAGCCTGGTCTGTTGTCTCAGACCAGTCTAAAACACAGCCCCAGGTATTTTAGAACCCTGGTAACCATAGCAACATTACACGTACCTCATTTTGGCTGTCACTAACTTAGTTGAGGTGACTGTAAACAAACCCAATGAAGGGGCGAGTTCATCTCCTCTCACTGCCTTGGCAAGTGTTCATCATATAAGTGTGATGTCAAAGCTGTATGATCTGATAAAAAAAAGAAAAAAAACAAAACAACCTACATTGAAATAAACTTTACTTTGATCCATGATGGTGACAGGCCTTTTTACTGATTACTTCATACACACGGTTTATCGCATGCTTTGTCTTTTCTAGGGTTTCAACTGGACGCGGTTTATTCAAGGCGTTCTTTCCAGTGTGTCCATTGACATTCAGCTGGAGGAGGAGGTGGTGGTGTACAGCTCTCCTTACCTTGAGAAGATGAATGATGTCCTGTCCAGACACAGTGTCAGGTCAGTTAAAGAGCACAATCAAGAGAGATTTCATCATCACAGGATTCCTACAATCCAAATGAAACTGTTATTGTTGCAGAACTATGCAGAACTACCTCACCTGGCAGCTCATCACTGACAGACTAAACAGCTTGAGCCGCCGTTTTAAAGACGCCAGAGCCCGTTACAGAAAGGTGAAACAGACACGACCTTCTGTATCACAATAAGATATATTAATAGATGTAGTTACAGAAGTGATAAAGCTTCAGTGTGTGTGTGTGTGTGTGTGTGTGTGTGTGTGTGCATGTGTGTGTAGACACTGTATGGGACCACTGTGGAAGACGCTTGGTGGCGAGAATGTGTTCGTTACGTCCAGAGCAGCATGGAGAACGCAGTCGGAGCTCTGTATGTGAGAGAGACATTTGCCGGAGAAAGTAAACGAATGGTGAGTGACTTTTGCTCTGAAGATGTGAAACAAACAACAATTTTGGACAATAATAACTTGAAAGATAGATGTTGCCCCATCAAAGTGTTTTAACCAATTATAAATAATAAAAGATGCTTTATGTGAAACTTTGTCATTTGTTCAAAGGTCAGTGATCTCATCAGTAAGATCCAGACAGCATATGTGGAAACACTGGAAGAGTTAAGCTGGATGGATACACCCTCTAAGGAGAAGGCGAGGGAGAAGGTAAAGTCGATAGCCAAGCAAAGATTTTCAATCAGGGACAAGGGTGTTTCTTCTTTAGATGTTAAGTACTGTCACACCGACCTATGGATTTCCTCTTATTTTTAACTCAGGTCTTCATGTCTTTCAATACTCTACTCTTTGTCTTCATTATTATTTTATTCTATGATGTTTTGTTCAAAGTTTCAGTACAAACACTTATGATGCCATTTTCTTATCAGTTTAGTGATCAGTTGTTCTTTTGTTTTGCTTGTTATTTGTTTGCTTTCTGTTTGTCTTGATTGTGTTATGTTTTTTGGTTGCTACTTGCCATATAAATAAGGCATTGCTTGTTTGTTTGCAATGTAGGCAATGGCGATCAAGGAGCATATTGGCTATCCAGACCACATCCTGGAGGACAACAACCAGAAGCTTGACCAGGAGTACGCACATGTAAGGAAAGGCTGAGTCTGTTTCCAGCTCATACTCAAAGATGCTCTTAACAGATCACAGGTCTGACCTGTTTTTCTTCTCAGCTGAATTTTAGTGAAGAGCACTACTTTGAGAACATCCTTGAGAACCTCAGGTCGGAGGCCCACAAGAGTCTGAAGAAGCTTCGAGAACCAGTTGACCCTGACCTGTAAGCAAGTGCAGTTTTAAAACTCATTTCAGGGCAGTAGTCGGGAGCAGCCCTGCCAAAACCAAAACCAAAACCTAACCAAAATATCTTTCTAACACAGATATGGTGCATTGAGTGTATTCTGTTGCAAATTGCTGCCTTTAACCCCTTACTGCCTAAATTTATTTATAATTATATAAAAAAGAAATATTTGTGTTGTTGTGAAACAGAGCCTGAATTAAGTGGAGATTGTTCAATTGATATCACCCCTACAAGATCTATCATGCAAATTAATTAAAATTGTCATAATAGTAATTAACCCCGCCTTCGCCCTTAAGTAGCTGGGATAGGCTCCAAGTGACCCCCGCGACCCTAGTGAGGATTAAGCGGGTTCAGATGATGACTGATGATAATAGTAATTAAACAAATTTTCCAATCTTAGGTGTGAAGATTATTTTATTGATGCTGCTATTGACCAGGTATTCCAGTTAACAATCCAAACAAAACAAAAATATTCCAAAAATCTGTAGAATATCATGAAATTAACAACACCATCACAGAACCGGGGTGTTGAAATTGATCTATGAATGTTAGGGATCATAGATAACCAGATAATATTCATATTAAATTCAGAAAGAGTGTCGAACAGCACCTCATTGCAAAAACAGTGGAATATTGATGCAAATTCGTGACAATAGTCTTTATTGCGTATTATAAACCGTGTCACCTTCAGTTTTGCACTCTTATCAGTTCTTTTCCTGTTTCCTAAGGTGGATCATTGGTGCTGCTGTGGTGAATGCCTTTTACTCACCCAACAGAAACCAAATAGGTAAGAGATTTGCAAGAATTAGTGAGACAACCTGCAGCCTTTGTTGGAAATGCTTTGATGTTAACATAGTCGCTCCTCTTTGAAACCCTGTGGTGCTGCTGCTGTTAAATAGTGTTTTCATTCTGCATGTCTTGCTGATGCAGTGTTTCCAGCAGGAATCTTGCAGCCACCTTTCTTCAGTAAACATCAGCATCAGGCTCTTAACTTTGGAGGAATAGGAATGGTTATTGGACATGAGATCACACACGGATTCGATGACAATGGTGAGACACTAGTGATTCATTGTGGATATTTTGGGAAACCCAAAGTCAATACAGTTTATCATTTGGTGTCACGTTACAATAACATATTATTCTAAATTTCCATTCCAGATATACTTCAGCAAACAGTACTTTTCTTAATGCATTGTGTTTCCTCCTAGGGCGTAATTTTGACAAGGATGGTAATATGCTGAACTGGTGGAGTAATTACTCTTCGGAGCATTTTAAAGAGCAGTCACAGTGTATGGTGCAACAATATGGCAACTTTAACTGGAAGCTGGCAGGTGGACAAAATGTAAGTGGCATGCACAAAATTAGACATTCTGTCTTGACAGCAATCCCCGATTATGTAAACCATGTATTAAGTGGCCACCACAATGAATGGTGTCATGCTGATGTGTGTTCATGGTTTTGTCTGGATAATTGCAGGTCAGCGGAATCAGCACTTTGGGGGAGAACATTGCAGACAACGGAGGGGTTCGTCAAGCGTACAAGGTTGGATATTAACTGCAAAAGCACCAAACCACATGTTACTATTTCAGCGTCAATGACAAACTCTAATTTCCAGTAACACATTTTCTGCACATCCCAAAAATGTTTTTAAAGTTGCATCTATGTGTTTACAGGCTTATCTAAAGTGGGTAGAGATGGAGGGTGAAGAGCCACATTTACCTGGTCTAGACCTGGACCACAAGCAACTTTTCTTTCTTAACTTTGCCCAAGTAAGTGCAGCTAATGTGGGACAGTGATACTTAAGAAAACATGTTTTCATCAGAGTGAGTGTAGATTATAATTTCATCATCTGGAGTGGAGAGCCAAAGCTCAGGAGGGGCATTTCTCAGCGGATGTTCGATGCTGAAAAGTAAACACTGGGACACAGAGAGAGAAGGTCAGAGGGTAGGACGCTGAAGCAATCAGAGAACAATGTTGAGTTCAGCACAGTGGGGGGGTTAAAAGAGCAGCCAAAGGAACAAGCCAGAGGAAAAAAGTATCACTACTACAATTACAAGTCAGGAAGTTGACTTTTTGTCTTGAGTTTTGATTAGATTTACATGAAATAATATCTGGTGAAGATCATTAGATGGATGCAATGTATTGTAAATAATCGGTGTATAATGGAAATACTGAATACATGAGGGGGAATGATAGTTGCATCAAATAAAGAGTCCCACTTGTCTGTCTGTCTGTCAGAGGATTACACAAAATCTAATGATCCCCATATACTGTATTTTGATGTGCTTTCTAACACAGGAGAACCTCAGGCCAATGTATACAGCTCTGGAAAAAATTAAGAGACCACTGCAATTCTTTCTAAAATCAGCATCTCTACATGTGATCAAGAGGAAGATGGATGGTCACAAGCCACCAAACAAAGCTGAGCTGAATAAAACAAAAATGTTAATTTTACTCAAACCTATAAATAGTAAAATCAGAGAAACTGATAATTTGTAGTGGTTTTTCCAGAGCTGTAAAAATTACAAATATATGTAGAGTAAAACCTTCAGCCACATCATGAAGGTAGACCAGAGGCTGTTCTATGTGAATGGAGTCTATTTTCACAATTATGTTACAAAATCTATTGGTTCCATAACAATTAGGCCACCTTAGTAATGATCTTTGGTGTCTCATCCACAGACTAGTAAATTACAATGTCACCTGATAGGATCTAATATTAATTAAATGATTGTTTTGTGAGTGACAGGTTGAGGTGTTGGACCCATTTATAGCAGCCCTATAGTCTTTCATGTAGTCGAACCATCACCATATGACTTTTTATATATCTTTTCATTTTTTATATCATCAATACCTGGGGTAAAAATAATCACAATCATCAAACATGTCATTGACCATCACACCTAAGACACCTCTATTCTGCTGAACCACAAGACTGACTGTCATATACATTAGGAGATGAGTCGGTAACATCAGGGAACTGACATGATTGGTTCACAGTGATGCACATTAAAAAAGTAAACACACTGCAAATGATAAATTGTGTTTTAATTATATTGATTAAGAGGCAACAACTGCCCTCTCCTGTACATTTCTCATTTAATAAAGGTTTATCATACATATTTATTGTAATCTTGTAATTATGCTGACATTCATGTTCTCATTTTTCCTCGAGGTGTGGTGTGGTGCTTATCGGCCAGAGTATGCCAGCCAGTCCATCAAGACTGACTCACACAGTCCCTTAGAGTACAGGTAAAAACTCCAACACAATAGTCCTATCAGGTATTACTGTGATCAGTTGTAGAAGCAGAGACCTTATGTTAAGAAGACTTTGGATTAATACTGCATAATTGCTACAAATAAGTAGGTAGTGTGAGGCCTGGAATCTGTTGTAGGCTGCTGAGATAATTACAACAACTAACACTCTATTTAAGGCAAATGTTTGGTTGAATTACAGCAGAATTAAGAATGAATTAAATTCTATTTGAGGTGATAGGAAAGAGAAAGATTAAAGAACTATTGATATTAAACTTGCTGTAATATCAGTAGAAACATTTGAAGTACTTTAAAATAAAATCACTTTTTTTATAATAATAATAATAATAATATAATTATTTTATGATATTATCTACAGAGGTTTTTCTGGCTTTGGAACAGCTTCACCTTTTCTTCCACTTTGCCTCACTGAAGTCCAGAATTGACTAAACTGTAAATATAAGCTTACTATTCCTGCTGGAAATGTGTTTTGTTGTGTCCCTAAGCCAGTAACAGCATATCTGCTGTAATATGATGATTGGAGGCTTGACTCAGTTCAGTCCAGTTCACCTCTGTTCTTATTATGCTGGTCACTGCATGTCGCTAATGTTTTGTTTTCCTTTTGTCTTCAGGGTGCTTGGATCGCTTCAGAATTTTGAGGCTTTCTCAGAGGCTTTCCAGTGCCAAAAAGGCAGTCCAATGAACCCTGAGCAGAAGTGTCGTGTCTGGTAGAGATTATTTATTTCTTGTCGTGGGCAACTCGAATTAAAAGAACAAGTTTTTCTTCTCAAACCCACAGAGATATCCTGCTTTAGACTAATTCTAATTTATCTGGGGCAGCGTGATGACACAGATATTTGCATAAACCGTAGATGCATTAGAAATGAAAGGCATCCTGGACTACACCCTAGTTTAAAAGCGGAATATATGTTGAAAAAATGAAAGTGACTTGGCTGTCTTCTCAAGATGGAAGAGTTATCTTTTAATGAGAAGGCCTCTTTTAGTACTGGGTCTTAGAGCAGATCACGAGTGGATCTGTGAATGAAAAGGCTACATAGAAAACTAAGACCTTGTGAAAAGGTTAAAGCTTGTGGATGGTTTTACATGCGGTACCAGCCTTTCTTGAATTAATCCTTGTATCTTGTGAAGATCTTTGTGATTTATCGATTAACGGTTGGTGCTGAGTTGCCTCGGTGTCCTATCTCTGATGTATTATTTTCAAAGCATTGTGCCACTTCAGAGGGAACATTAATGAACAAATTAGACTTTGGCTGAAGCACTAGTATGAAATAAATGAAAGCTCGGGGACTACAATAGCATTAGTCACACTCTGAGAGTTTGGTCATTCACTGTTACATGAAACAAATTACCTAAAGACTTTTAAGACTGTTAAATCTTTGCAGCTTTAACCTTAAATTAGCATTCAGTGAAAGCAGCAGCTTTCTGCATTTTTACAGTTACAGAGTGGATAAATGTTCCAAATTTAAAGCTGTTTAGTACTTTTTGGCGGTTTACATATGTTAATATTTTTGTCTGTCTCTTTATTATGGTTTGCAAATGATTGTTGCTCTGTACTCTGCAGAAATGTATATGTATGTTTTAACCGTTTAGTCTCACTCAGTTGCCAGATGGATCTATATTCCAAGTGTTCAGAAATATATTGGTAGCAAAGTCATATCACTTTGTTGCGCTATTGATTATTGCCAAGTTTGACTTAAAATCAATTGGAATGCAAGTTTGATACACAGCAGTTTGCCATTCACAAATGTGTGTTTTAAGCCCGCTCTTCTTCTGCACAATCTTATTTTACATGATTTGTAGAGAAGGGTTTATAGTGGGTCGATATATAGCTATTAAAGCTCACATCATGTACCATTTGTCAGAAGATGCATATGTATATTTTCCAAACTTGTATAATATTAGTATGCCTACATTTAACCCAAAATGGTAAAGTCTTGTGTTTTTTTCTTCACTACACAATCTCATAAGGGGAGAACCAAACAAATACTGATTACGAGACCTGTAGCTTCTGCGCCAAGCCAATTACCTGTACACGCTGGGGGGACGAGGAGAAACCCCTTAGATACACTTACACATGGACCGGCAGCAGATGAAGTGGTTTGCCTTCTGATCTCACATTGATCAGTGCCGTGTAGATGAAAGGAGTGTGTTGAAGCGTGATGACCGCTGTAACTGAACCACTAGCCCTCAGGCAGACACACAAAAGAATGAGGCTTGTCATTAAAGAGATGGCTGGGGCCAGGACTGTTATTTTCTACCTTTATTAACAAGTAATGACAGGAGAATCAAAGAGCAGAAGTCAGAAGATAGGATGGAAGCGCTGACCTGATGGGATGATCAGTCAGGCTGCAGGAAGAGAGCAGCAGAAAAGACATACACAAATACAGTTCTGGATGTTTGCTCATCACCGGTCAGTCGGGATGCCTGGGTAAACTGAACACGACTGTTAGTTCTCAACAGAGGCTGCTGAACTGAATGTGCATTTGAAGCTTTATACTCTCACTGGGTCTGTCAGTCTTATATTGGCAAATACTGTTGTGTTTGGCAGGGAAGAGGACGAATTCATGAAACTGTCGCTCGTAACGTCAGTGCTGATAGTGTGCTGCCATCGAAAACAACAAGGCGCATTTATCATGTCTTGTTGAATGAAATGCTGGAGTCTCAATCATAAGCTATGATGCAACGTTAGGCTGCCATTTGAAGACCAACCGGTTAGACTCTTGTGTATTTTGTCTGTTTTTCTCATGAAAGAGTAAAACAGTGCAAAGTTGTTAAATGAACAAAACATGTGCATAATAAACTATGTGTTGTTGTAGATACTAGATGTTAAATTCTGCAGTATTTACACAAACAGTTCAAATAAGGTAAGAAGAAAAGCAGACATTTCTTACCTTCATTTTTAGCTTCAACATTTACATGGTGACATGGTGCCGTCTTTAAATTACCAACCAAATACCTGTTTTTGCTTTATATGAATATGTTTCATCTGTATACTCATCAGAGGAATTTATTTATCTACATGGAATATTTATGAAATATTTTATTGCTTTGCAAGAATTCAGATGTTAAAGATGTTTTATGAATGTTTCTGCTGCTATGTAATTATCTAGACTAACTGCTATTTTTGTGACTCAGATCTGTAATTATCACCATTAAAGTGACTGTTCAACTGGTACAATCTCAAGTCTGTATTTTTTAAAGGAAATGTATTTTACATTTTGTGTGATATTTAATTTTTTTTCAGTGCAGAAGCAAAAGAAAATGCTGATTATAATATCTCTGACCTGTTTTCTTCTTCATGGTTTTGGGTAAAGGTAGCATAAATTCAGTGCTAATGCATGCATTTGTGATACATTCACCCTAAAGGATTATACTCAGGGGTGTAGATATGCAGAAAACAATCACCTTATTTTTCAGGTTACACAGTGCATTAGAAGGCTACAAAAATAGTCATAAGAATGGGATACATCTCCTAACTAGCATAAGAACATACATAACATTTACTTCTTCATGCCACCAAATCAAATAGGAAACATTGGGGGCTTTTTCACTACACAGAGCATTATATATTAATGAATGAATGTTACCACAAATGAATTATTTTGTATGCAAGAAACATAGCAACAGGCTAGACAAGTAGAATAAATAATTATGAATTACAGAGAGGAATCAGTGGCAAAGTTAGTCTTTAGATGTGCAGCACATATAAGAGCAAAGACAACACACATGGTCTTAAAAAATGGTTTCATACATCATATTCAATCAGTATCTAAAACTGTCCAACCAGTGGTAATATGTTGTATATCTGGTTTACTGCTGGTGTTTGTGTCTTGACTGATAATGTGAAAACCTTCTGCGTTGTGTATACTGTATGTTGTTCTGTTTGTCATGCAGTTATTCAGTTTTATTTGCTGTACATGTGTTTTAATGCAGTCATTTGCTCATGCTGTGCTAACAGTGTGTAAACATGGGATCAGTGGGGGGAAAAGCTTGAAGTCATAGACCACATGTGCACCAATTTGCTCAGTGTTGCTGCAGACAACCAGGGAAAATGTAGAAAGACTGTCGGCTTTTTTTAAATTTGTTTGTTTAATCTTGACTGTAATTCCGTGATATATGCACTTGATTTTCTGAAATGTAATTATTAATTTTCATTGTTTGGTGATTTAATCCCAAAGTGAATCATTTTTACTTTTGTATCTAAATCAAATGATTTTTGTCTATAAATTTACATTATCTATTCTTCAAGTACAATTTTTTTCATCTAAGGTGCTCGAAGGGTGCCCATACATTTTCTAAGGTACAGAAATTCTACTAATGCAATTAACCTGCTGATGGCTGACATATGATAGACTGACATCAAATCACAAATAATAAAACACTTTTACAAATTTAACATAAGTAAAATAGTGTTACATCAATAACTGTAATCAAAGGAGTAACAAAATGGGGAAAAAATAAATTCCAGACATAATATAAAGACATAATACATTTATTTGCATATTAATAAGTGTACAAACACCAAGACAATTAAAAAAAAAACAATCATTACAGTCCAGTGGGTAAGGGAATATTCATGACATTAATAAAAATGATAAGTTAAAGCATTTTTAATTTAGTTTACTGCAATATAATAAAGGTCATATAAATTGTCATTAAAAAAATCTAAAATTATCATCAGCAGTGGCAGTGTTTTTATGTCTCGTTGTTAAATCTCCATTTGAGCTTCAAGTGTCATCATCGTGTACAAACATCATCATTGCACTGTAAAAAAAAAAAAGAGAAAATAATGAACTTGTATACTTAAAGGGTTTGTTGTTTGATGATCCATTTTTATTCAAACATCAGGTTAAATCCAGTTTGGTCTAGTCTGGTGGCAACATAAGAGTCTTTAGTCATTAATACAGATATGAAATATTATAAACTGCTTCCTAGAAATAAAAGAATTACTGCTACTGAGAGAGACAAAACACCTGCAAATAGAAATATGCACTAATCCATTTATTAGAGTACAAAGTGGTTTCCATGTGTCTGCAAAGGCTTGATAAAAGGCTAGAAGCAAATAAAATTAATGAAATGTCATTTTTATGTTGATATATTTTCCGGGCCAGAGCACCAAGAAATCTACATTCTTATTTGTTACTGCAGTTTCTACTATTTGATAGTTACTATTATTAAAAGTTATGATCAATATTTTTCTTTTTCTTTTTTTTACTCTTACTTCACATCCATTTTTCAGGGGCTACATGTGCATGGAAACTCACCAAAGATGCTAAGAAATAAAGTTTTGATCTTTTACTGGTCTTGCACATCACATTGTAAAACATCTCCAGACCGCACCCTAAAGACAACTGCTCCAGGCTACTGTCACCAATCTGCAATTTGCTATGTCTCACCAACAGCAACAAAAAACTCCAAGGATTCAAGATGGTCAGAGTCGGCCATTTTGTATTTTGCTGCCATTGTTGACAATTTACTCATGTTGAATTTTGACAGAGTCAAAGGTCATTTAATTAGCTATAAATTTAGTCAGTTCACTTTTAACATGTTGACTCAAAACTGTTAAAACTCGACAGTTCAATCTGCACCAAACTTCAAATGTATTGTAAGAGTCCTGCCCTGAACACAAAAAACATGGACTTATTAAATGTCATAGCACCGCCTATTGGCAACAGGAAATGACAGATTTGACCTTTTGATGTGCTCCGCCCATCACTACGCATCTGCAACTCAAATATTTATTTTATTTTAATTAGAATTAACATTAATCGATACAACAATCACAACTTACATTCATCCAATTCAAAAAATGCTATTGAAATTGAAACTGAAATGACCTTTAATTAAACTAATTAAGTTATTGAGCCAGCTTAGTTGAATTAAATTATATCAATCCAACTCCAAAAATTTAATTGCTTAATTTGGTAAATGACTAATATTATTAAAACATTTAAATTGGTCCAACACTAACTAACTAACTAACTAACTGACTAAGTTCCGAATACATTCAATTAAATGACTCACAATCAAAATGGTATATTGGTCCAACTCAAAACATTAAATCAAAGTCATTTAAATAAAACAAATTACGTCTCTTTAGAGAATCTGATCCCAATCTGCTCAGAGCAGTCATTAATTATGGTGATTTTTTTTTTTGTCATTGCAATATTATAAACATCTATATATTACAAACCAAGTGGCCTCTGTGTGCGTGAGTGTGTGTGTGTCTTGGGATTCACACAAAATCCGGAAAGAGCTCACTGCTGCAATTTGGCATTCTTATGTATTTTTGGTCAAGGAATAGACTAGTGAAAACGGCAAGTTGATAGGACCAATATTTTGGGAGATATTAGTAAGTTTGGAATACAGTAGCCTTACAATCACATTGCTATGCCCAGAACACTTTACACAACAGCATAAAAACGACCACATCTAGAACCCGTGGATCCCCACAAGTCAATGTGCTAGTGAGTTATAATGACATATAATGTGAGTCAGTACTACTAGTCAGATTTGATGTAAATCAACTTCAGATTTGGTAATTCCAGTCTTACAATGTTGAGGAGGAAATATTATCACATGTTTTTTGTGTCCTTACATGTTCAGGGTGGAGCAGAGAATTTTAAAGTCTCGTCATGAAATGTGAAAGTGTTAGAACTTGGCTTTTTTTTTTTTTATATCTAAAATGCACCAAACTTTATAATATAGAACAAAAGACCTGCCCTGCACACAAGGACATGACAGGAACAGGAAGTCAGACTCATGGGACAATCGTCATAACTTTACATACATTTCCCTTAAGAGATGAATTATGGTCTATCTCCTTCTCATTTATTCTCATTATCAGCCAAACATCATCTGACAGAGCAAAAACTTTTGTAATGTATTCTACATAATATACAGCAACAGGACATATAATTGGCAGCTCTCATCTCACACCTCATCTTGCAGACAGTAAATATTACTAAACCCTTGGAGAATCACACAAACCAAGACCAGACCTGACTATGACTGTATGCCTGCAATAAAACCCTTTGACTATGGCCCACCTACAGATGTGTTGGGGTGCCAGACCCTGTTCCTAAAGGCGTCCAGTCACTAGATATGTTTCCTTTTTCCTTGCGAAACATTTATTTTTTTGCTCTCCTCTGCTGCCACCAGTTGAAAGATTTCCACCTTCCAATCACCGCCTCTTTCTAACTCAGACTCCACTAAAATGGCCAGAGGTAAACCCGTCAAGATCTTCTGTAGCCAAAATCCATTCTGGAAAGCAGCCCGTGACCTATTAATAACTACAAGTGGGGTTTTTTGTCAACTGAAAAATGCAACTATGAAAAAACTCAAAGCCTGGTAAAGCAGCTAAATACTGAATGACAACAAATCCTGCAGGGTCTGGGACTGAGCTCTCAAAAAGAGGTCAAATAGCTCTGAATGGAAATCAGGCTTACATTTCAAAGCAGTACTTCCTCAAATCCGTATAAAGGGACATTTCGATATTTAATTTATCACAGGTTAATTCCCTCGGTATATGTAATGATGCATGCATCTACTTCATTATAATTACTCAATCTTTAAATTGCTATTTACCAGGTATCTGCTTCCTCAGTTTTCAAGGTATGTTTGGTCAAATTTAAGACCTCACATTCACAAAAATAACAGTACAATGGGCCTCATAGTCTTAAATATTGTTTCAATCCAGCTAATGTTACATTTACATTTTGTCCTTGATTAGTTTGTCCTGCAGCTGATCCAAAATGCTGCTGCTCGAGTCCTCACCAGAACCAAAACAGTTGACCACATCACACTGGTTCTGAGGTCTTTACACTGGTGTCCTGTCTCTCAGTGGCTAGATTTTAAAATACTTTTGTTAGTTTATAAAGCTCTGAATGGTTCGGGGCTCAAATACATCACTGACCTCCTTTTACCATGTGAACCATCCAGACCGCTCAGATCCTCTGGCACAGGTTTGCTCTCTGAACCCAGAATCAGAACCAAACAGGGACAAGCAGCTTTTAGCTTTATGCTCCACACATTTAGAACAAACTACTAGAAAACTGCAGGTCTGTTGGAACTGTTTTGATTGATTTAACATTAAATTCTTAATTTTAGTCAACACTACTTTTAGCTTTTGTTTAAAGTGTCTCTTATTCCGTTTTAATTTCTTTATTTTTATCTTTTCTGCACTTTTTTATTTGATGTTTTATTCTCTATGATTTCAATGTAATTTTCTGTCTTTGTAAAGCACTTTGAATTACCTTGTGAATGGTGCTATATAAATAAATTTGCCTTGCCTTGATCTTTGGGTTGTGGACCAAAAATTTGATTTGTTTGAGGACCTCACCTTGTACTTTGGAGAACACTGACATTTTTCACTATATGTTTCATAAGTTAATCAAGGATTTACTGGAGAAGGTCCAATTGCTAAATTTTTAGGTGGAATTAAGATGACGTAAATGCAGAAATGGAATATAATACTCATAATTATTTCCTTGCAGTTAAACTACCATTGAATGAATATTTTAAAATGTTTCTCTTTAGTTAATCAGAGACAAGTTTTTGGATGAACAATCTTTACATTTCACTTCAACAAAATCACCTTTTTTGTATCTGGATGGAAACGTATGGTTAGACCAAGAAACCTTTGAATAAGAAGAAATATTATAGTTGAAGTGGCGAAGATCTCAACAATCCTAAAACGATTCCTATCAACCAGTGACCTCTCACTACAGGCCCCTGTTTGTGCCACATTTTGACCCTCCTGGGAAAAAAAAGGTCTGTGTTGTTTGTTGGCTGCAGAAACGATATCTGTTGGTTTTGTGGGAAGTGAACATAGCCAGGGGCAGTGTGTTGAATACCATGGTGGACATTATTGGAACCTAAAAGTTATGACACTGGATCACAGGACAAACTCAAAATGTTCTGGACTTGAGGTGTTATGGCCATGACTGAGCCTAATGTGAGCAATTTGGTTCTAGATGTCCTATTACGATACCAAACTGAGGCTATATTTAACTTTAACTTGCTATTAAGTTTCAGTGGTGATGCCACAGAAATTAGTCAATAACTTGGCTACTTCTTGGCTCATTCAGGATTATCTCTTATAAAGCTGCTTTTATCAGTAATTCTGTGTCATAAATGATGGAAAAAAATACAATTACCAGCTAATTACCTCGCTCTGCATATCTATAAACCTATAATAAAAACAAAATCCATTTGTTTCTTGGCTCCAGAAATAATAATCGTTGATCAATCAGGGTTAACCCTAATAAAGATGCCTTAATCATTAATTATATATTAACACTAAATCATCATGTATAATGGGGAAAATCCCTGAGGTGATCCATATGAACTAATGACCTCAGTCTGCAAACAAAGCTTTAGTGTTAAAGACCCTTTCACACAAATGTGTCACCTGGCATGTGACTCGAACACATTTTGATCCCTCAGAGAAAACAAGGTCTGTTTTGTTTCTCAGCTGCATATGTGCTACTCTTCAGACCTGCCGTGGGAAAGGTTACTGTACATGTTGCTATAACTCTGACATGGAGGGATATGTATGAAACGAGCAACAGCGCTGGGAGCGAGAGCGTTGAAACCCATGTGGTGGTCATAAACGGCATAAGCCCTGATGATCACAGGACAAACCCTCAAATGATTTTATAATTTCTGAGCAATTTGCTTATAAAATGTCTTATTATGTCACCAAATAGAGGATATGATTTAAAAGGGTGCATTGTTTTTTGAACCGTAACTGGAAACACAGTGGCTACCTCTAGTTCACAGCCTTCCTTCATAAACCTGCTGTCATAAATATTTTTATAGTAACAATGCATTGAATCAATATCTGTAATGTGGAGGGAGACTGCTATTGATTGAATTTTATGTCACTGGAGAAACTGTGAGTCACAGTAAACTTCATAATTCCTCCATGATATTCTTTATATACAGTTGTGAAGAGCAGAACTGGATGATAGTGTATATAAAAAAAACCCATTAGTAATTATTTTATTATTTATTGAAAATTGATTTTAAAACTCCTTTTCTGTTCCTGCACTGCTTGTATAATGTTTGTAATTACTTTTGTGATTTAGTCTCTGTAGCAAAAGGAAGAGACTGAAGTCATATCTGAAGTTTTAAGGCCTGTGATACAGATGTTTACCCATAAAGATGGACGAACATGCGTGAAATTGTCCGTTAAGGCTTTACTCTGATGCGAGTCCTATTGACGTAAAACAACGTCTGCTGTAAAATCATATGAACAGATCAGTCCACTGTGCTCTGACAAAGAGTTTGCTTCTACTTCTTTTAACTCCTGAGTTTACATCCTGACGTCACTGGGTAGACTTCTGATAAACAAGTAAACAATTAAAAGTGAAAATAGAGCAATGAGAACAGACGAAAACAATCACAGTGCGAATAGTGTTATGTTTATGAAGGGTCTTACCACAGGCATTTGTCCTGCTTTTACTTGAGCTGAAATACCCAAAGCCTTGGAAATGTCTTCCAGAGGTACATGGTCTCCTGGTGAATCCTGAATGAAGTGCAGCAGGATGCTTTCTCCACCTTTACAGTTGGAAGAAAAATTAATTTAAATTGTATGATACTAGCATAAGCTGAAACATAAATAACAGTAACATCATTCCTTAGAGGCATCAGTATTTACTGTCTGAATGATTAAACTTGATTCAGTGTAATAGTGTATCATATCCTCTGTGTTCTATATTACTGCAAACGGTTTCTTTTTCATTAATTTCATTTCATTTAGGTAAACAGGAAATCCCTTGTATTTACAGAGAGCTTTCAACAATCAGTTAATGATATAAATCAGCTGTATCTTTTCAGTACCAGTGTCTGTGTGACCCACCTCAGTTCAAGAACATTAAAACCATAAAATGTAAACCCTTCTGCCATGCATTACAAGTAGAGCTGTGAATACTCACTGGTGTAACGATTCAATTAAGACGTCTTCATCACTATGGATGCTTGAACCAAAAAAATAACCCTGTTCCATTAATCAGTTTATAGTTAAATACTGCAGAGATTTACAACATAGTAGACAGTTTCTGTCCTCCAAAAACATGTTTACTTTTACCCTAAACTTCTTTTAAAATGCTGTTTCATCCATAAAGAAAACTGAACTGCTTCATTAAATAGAACATCTGGAACTTTCTTTTGTTGTAAATTGAGGAGACAGCACAAAATAATCTGTAATCTCTGGTACAGATTCATACTGTCTTCCAATGATTAATGTTAAATGAATTATTTTTTCACAATAATGTGTAATCATCTTCCTCCTTCCCTTTCATTCATCTCTTGAGAGTAACCACATACTGTCTATAAGCACTTTGTACGTTTTACATCACTACACTATAACTATTTATGACATTCCAGATGCATTACACTGCCTTAAATGGCTTTGTCTTTGAAATAATATCTTGAGTTGGGGATAGTGAATTGAGGTATTATTTACAGAGTAAGGGATTTGACAGCTTTGGATTTCTAGCCACAGTAACCTGACTTGATATAATACTGCCCTCTAGAGGAGAAACTGTGAAACTGTAACTGTGTGTGCCTGCATTCAGAAAAACTTGACCTTTAACAATGTAATTCCAAGGTCATATGATGTAATTATACTCAAATGTATATGTTCAGTCTGAATCCACTATGTCCACTGAACCAGTAGTGGAGGAGTCAGTACCTTTGGCTACAATGAGCATGCCTCCACTCTGGAGCAGATCTCCTGAGAAGTTTCCTTGGATGCCTACAGCATTGGCCTGAAAACAGAACAAACATCCAATAACCAACCTGCTGATCATTCTGTGTTTACTTTACTAGCACATTATTAACAGTGAACAATCAGGTATAGAGATGTCGACCTTTGTGATCACATCTCGTACTTTCTTTCCCAATGCAGCAGGAACCACACTTAATGCAGAGTACCTGAGAAAAAGACACAACTTCTTCATTACAGATAAGTTCAAAGCAACCTTTCTGCTGGACAAAGAGAGGAAAAACAGCATAACTGGTTAAACCTCATATAAACTTCATAATAAAGTGTAAAATTAAAGATGTGAGTTGTGAGAGCAACAATCTCAAAAAAAGTCATTACAGTGCCTTCCTATTGCAACTGGAAAACATAGAGTGATTATACTCACCTTTTGAAGCCCAAATCCTTGTAGCTTTTCTTTTTTTCGTCAACATAAAGAGCTAGAAAACAAAAGATGAAAACCAAGCAAAATTGTGATTAGAAACAGATTGAGACTTAAGGGTTCAGTGGGGTTTGCTGAGTATTTCTGACACACCCACTCAAGTCTGTCAGTTGTAAAAGGGTGACAATGCACAATGCTACTAAAGATTTGTTTTTTAACTCAAAATGCCATGCATATTGTGTGGGGAATGTGGCATGTGCAAACTGTGAGCTGGATGTGATGCCGGACTGGGAGGGAACAAAATTTCACCATCACCATTGTTTAGATGATTTAGTGCAGCTATTGATAACACAACCATACAGAATACTGAGGGGATTTGTAGTTTTATTGTGACTGTGTGCAGAGCTATGATGTAAACTATCAGCTGACATAGCCCGTGAAGATTATAAGACACAGTGTTATTTTGACTGTCACAGTTTTTGTTCAAACAAGAAAATTTGATGATATCACTGTATAGCTGTGTTTTAACAATTACATTCACACTTTATTCAGAGAGTAATACAGTCTGTGGAGACATAGTATTAAATTGTTGGTGGTTTTAGTAGCCGCAGTTGAGTTCTGGTTCATGACTTCCCCCTTCTGTCAATAGCTAATGTCACATATGTACCCTTTAAAGAAGGTCAGTAATGTTAGAAAAAAAACACAGCTCCTTGCTTGTATTACATTAAGTATAGGTAATGTATAACTGCAAAAAATAGAGTAGAACTTCCTCTTACATCCTTTAAAAAACCCTCCCTCCTTGAACTCCTTCAGTCCAAGCTCCTCTGGTCCGATGCCGACAAGAGATACACTGCTGGCTGTAAGATCTGGCTCCAGTTTGCTGATCTCCGATGCCATCCATCGACACACCTGACAGCCAAACCTGCGCAGGAAGAACAAGACCACCGGCTGGTCCTGCCACAGAGACTTGAGCTCTACAGTCTGTAACACAAACAGGGAAAAAGGTCTGAAACAGTCAAAGTCATGTCACAAATAGGTCTGCTGAGAGGTTACATCTCAGGTACAAACTGTGCAACCTGATGAGTAGTATTTATATGTGTATTCCCCTCAGATCATCATTATGTCACCCTAGAGGCCCTATTTGACGGTGGTTTTATCAGCTGTATGAGGTAATAACTGTGGTTCTCAGCAGGGCTCACAGGCCTCTACGGGGAGGTAAATAACCATAACATGTCTTTCAATCAAAGACAAAATCTATTTAATTGTTCTGTAAGCTACAAGGAATAAATCCTTCTTCGTACAGTCTTATGAATTATAGTTACCTCTCCAGTCTCTGCGCTCTTCACCAGGTTGTTTCCAACTACGACGAGATTGACGTTTGCCATGGTCACCGCACACGGACAGAGTAAATTATCCAAATCGTGAAAGGTTTAAGGAGGTGAACAATATACCGCTGATAGATACGACAATGTATGGTACTTAATAACATCGGAGTGGTTACATTCCTCGTACAACAGTTGCAAAACAGTTACTACTTCCTGATACGCCCACTGAACACTGATATCCAATCCCGTTGGGTCACTGGTGACTAGTTAGCCAATCACAACGCACCCTATGGGTAACAGAGGCGGATCTTTGGCTGGTTCATTCTAAACAACACGTGTATCTCAGCACTACAAAGTAAAAAAGATATTATCGTTATGTGGTTGGCATTTCTTTGAGCTTAATGATATCTTTCACCTCAGACACTAGGCTACATGAAACAATAAATAAGATATTTTAACATGACTTAAAGTACTGGCTGGATTAAAGAAAAATATTACTGAAATACCACAGTTTTTATGATGCAAGTTGTGTAAGGTGTAGTAGGTGAGTTCAAAGGTGATGAATTTATTGCAAAGCCAGTTTGTACATGCTTCTGTTAAGATTTGTAATAAACGCTGTCATTTTCCACTGCTATCCATTTTATTGGACAACTAATGCCAATTTCCTGCTTTAAAACTCATTGTATGGACCATAGTCAAATGTTTTTGGGTAGCACTCATTTACCTGTTTATTTTACTTGATTCGTCCTATTTTATGCTACTTTATTGTAACGAATGACAGTATGCTATGCAGCAGAAGCCATATACAAAAACATATCACACCATGTCATTCTTCAGTGGAAATTAATTTGTTTAACCTGGATTTAGTCTGTCATAAATCTAATTAAATATAATGTACTTGTTGTGTTATAAACAGACACACATATTTGCACCACATATTTTGAGGACACTCAATGACTTATTATGACCCTATTTGCTTACCCTTGGCATAACAATCCCAGCTGAATGCCCTGTCTGGAACCTAATGCTAACCGTGAACCTCCTAAAAGCCCCTTTGAAAGTCCATATGAATGTCCTCCCTTAAACATTCAGAGTGGTTCTCACAACTGAACAGGAGTACACCCAAAGGTAACACTAAGCATGTCCATAGAGACCAGTACACCAGTACTCATCTATCTTAATATGGACTAATGAGGTATCTAGAACTGCAGGCTTTTAATGACACTGAAATGAATATGGATAATTGTGCTGGAGAGGAACAATGAGCATCACAGGTCTCAGAGTGGCTGGTACGAGCACCTTTTTATTAAAATGACACAAAGGAGAAAGTATAAAATGTGCAAGGTGGCATCACTTTTGAGTCTGCGCATCTTATGTAAATATGTCACAGAAAGCATACTTTATAGGCAACATTAGTTACATAAAGAAATATATTTATTAGGGAAAGGACTTTTTAAATTATCCTTTCCCTAAAAAATAGGGAACAAGTTACTTTCAGAATCAAAATCCTCCTCTTAGCTTACAAAAAACACTTCCCAGTCTGGCTCTACAGTACATCTCACACTGTCCAGTCAATTAGTGTAAAGCACGTTCAAAGTGTGGTGAGTTAGATTTTAGCATGAATGCACTTAAGAATGTAACAGTTTGGCTTCTAATATTAGATTTGCTCCAGACCTACACTCTTTCAAAACAACAGACATTTCTTTTCACACATGTGTGGTCTTACACAAAGATACTACAGGCTATTTGCTTTTCACATATATCTGTATGCATGTATGTAACCTGTATGTATTTATCTGAGTGTATTGCATGAATGTCCATGTTTTAAGGATTTTTTTATCTCATTGTTTACTCATTGAGTCATGTATATTTTATGTTATATATGTTTGTTTTTTGTTTTGTCAAGTACTTCAATTCATTTGTATGATATGGCGCTACAGTCAGCTTTGGAGATAATTATTGGAAATGATGACATGTTGTAGAAATTCAGTCTCACAACTCCACAACATGAAAACAATATTTATTGTTTCTAGATTGTTTTTTAGTGAGAGATGTTCATAATTTATACTATTACTTGTTTTTCAGAAAAATAATATATTTAAATACAACAAAAGCAAACGCAAACATTTCATGTTCCTTTAAAGACTGTAATGGCTTTACAGTCAGATTTATGACAAATGCTTACTTGACTTAGTTATTTATACTTCATTTTTCTCATAAATTGCAGCACAGTGGGTCTAGTGTAGCGACTGAACAATTTTGTTTTAACTTATAAGAGAATAAGGCAGATAGATAGATAGATAGATAGATAGATAGATAGATAGATAGATAGATAGATAGATAGATAGATAGATAGATAGATAGAGTTTTGTTCAGGGGTCCACTGGTGCTGATGCTGCAGGGAGGGGTGTGACGTCACGGCAGCTCTGGAGGAAGACGCGGAGGGGGAGAGATGAAGAGGGGGAAGGAGAAGGGACGGAGGAGAGAGCGGGGGGATGACTGCATCAAAGGAAACAAAAAGCAATCATGACTCCTGTAATTTATCCTACGATTTTTGTAACTCATAATGGTTGGTGTGTTTACCTACACAGTATGCTGCAATAAATGACGAGCCACCCCAATAAGGTAATTATCCTCTTTCACGTTTGCATCTGCACGCCTGTTTCATCTTCTCACACAGTTTAGTCGATCGTGTGGTCTTCACCTTTAAAACCAAATGTCATGTCGAGGGGGGGATACCGGGGATCATTGGCGCACTCATCGGCTACGTGGCCACATAAAGGAACTGGAATAGTCTAGATATTTTATTTAGATTTAAGCGGAAACATTGGGATATTAACGCTATTATCTATAAAGCGTCAACATTGTGATGCCCGGCGGTTCCTTTGTGCCCGATTTTAGCTTCCTCCATAAAATATTAAAATGGAAACAGGCTTCATGAGAGCTGCCGCATAGCCTACTACAGTGCTACAGTCAGCCACACCGAGCACATGGGCTCTGCGCACACTAACATGCGCATTGGTTGCAGTACGTCGTGCTCTTCATTGCTGAGCTATCGTTGCTGTTTGATGGTGACTGCAGTGTCCTCTTGGTAGCACTTCACAGCCTTTAGTGGCACTAAGTAACCTACATGCTTACTTTGTCACAGTGCAGTCATCCTGATCGTCTGATGTAAAATACTCAACCCAAATCATATTTTACTCTTAACTGAAAGTGCTGTTTGTCATCTTTTTGTACGCTGTAGTGTAAGCTGGCTTGAGAGAGATGTCATCTCCAGGCATGGGTACCCCCAGTGACCCCCTCTTGGCCAGTCCTGGAGGGAGGTTATCAACAGCTCAGGAAGGCATCTGGAGGTGCTCGCTCCCCAAAACCGCCAGCTTCCCAACGTCCACAACTCGGCACCTCAGTCACCGTGCCAACAATTTCCAAAGGCAGCCAAAGCGCCGGAAGTTAATAAGACCTTCACCTCCCCCGCCGCCCAACACACCCTGTCCCCTAGATCAGCTGGACCTTAGTGAGCTCCCTCCAAGGCGTACCTTCCAAGAGCTCCTCTTCAATGGTTGCATCTTATTTGGTATTGAATTTAGTTATGCCATGGAGACAGCCTATGTGACTCCTGTACTTCTACAAATGGGCCTCCCTGATCAGTTCTACAGCTTGGTCTGGTTTATTAGCCCCATACTGGGTAAGTTGACAGCCACATGGGAGGAAAACAGTGGAACATGGATATATAATGCCTCATTATGTTATTGTCTCTCTGTCTTTGGCTTTTAAAGGATTCCTCGTTCAGCCACTCATTGGAGCATGGAGTGATCGTTGTACATCCCGTTTTGGGCGAAGAAGACCTTTCATTTTCGCCTTGGCCATCGGTAAGAAACAAGGTTTGGGTCTCAACATTGGTAGGGACATAACATCCTGGATCCTACACTTCCCATTATGCAACTTGATAGCATCCTTATTACACCATCCCAGTCTGTTAAAACGTTTTAACTCTGAAACTCAATCCGCAGAGTTCGTAATGTCCGCTTTTGGTTAAACTGTTTTTTATCAAATAGTAAGTCAGTGCTCTTTTCACAGCCATAGACTGTAGATCTGTTTTCACAAGCAGTATTAACCCATTTTAACTCACTGTGCTCATTTGAGGACAGCATAAAAAACGATGAAAATAATGACAAGGATTGGTTATAGAACAACATTATGAAGTGTGGGTAATAAGAACATATTGATTCATCAATA
>JAPQRQ010000022.1:14888068-14916125 GCA_037367365.1 Apogon talboti | reverse complement strand
GTGTCCTCATTTGAGGACAGCCTGTATTTCTTTTCTTACTTGATATAAAGGAGTTTTGGAAGTTCCAACGTGTTTGTGTTCCCATTTTATGCAAATGTTCTGAAAATCGTTACAAAAATCTAAACATTGTTAACTTGGGTTAAAATGGGTTAATCTTATTATTGTCTGCAGGTGCTTTGGTTGGTCTTACCCTAGTGCTGAATGGGCGGGACATTGGAGGTGTACTGGCTGACACAGCATCAAATCACAAGTGGGGAATTATCCTGACAGTGTGTGGTGTGGTTCTGATGGACTTCAGTGCTGATTCAGCTGACAACCCAAGCCATGCCTACATGATGGATGTGTGCAGCCCAGAAGACCAAGATCGGGGGCTTAACATCCATGCACTACTGGCAGGTAAATAAAATCACTTTACACTATAATAACCTTAGAGTTCAGTTATTGTTAAAAAGTGGCTGGAAAAGAAGTAGCAGTTATAATTACAACCAAATTCAAGCTTTCAAGCACAGAATGTGATAACACATCCATGGCTGGCACTCACTTTTGATATGATGGGTATGATTTAAAAAGGAAGACAGAAAAAATGACCTAACACTTTGTCTTCTAAAAAACATAGACTGAGCTTCCAGAGGATCCGTCAGTTAACTCTAAAAGGAAATATTAAGTGTAATTACAAAACTGACTTGTGAACATTTAGGAAATTATTTCTTTTTGTTCTGTGTGCTTTTTGCTGGTTGTAGTTTGAGTGTATTATGTCCTGTTGTAATACATTCAATAAAAATGACCACCTTCTGAAAAAAGGTTTTAAAATCTGTGTTTCACAATGTTACTCCTCAGGACTAGGAGGTGGATTCGGCTACATTGTGGGAGGCATCAACTGGGACCAAACCCAATTCGGAAAGTCCATGGGAGGTCAGCTGCGTGTTATATACCTGTTCACCAGTATCACCCTGGTGTTTGCCACGGCCATGACTCTAATAAGTATCCCTGAGCGACCCCTACCAAAGAGCCAACCCAACAAAAACTCAAGTAAAAATCATCTGAAAAGCCCGAGCCTCCCTCTTCCTCCGTCTCCTCCTGTCCCCCCAGGATCAGCTCCGGGACTCGATGAGGACGACGAGGAGGGTCTTTACAGCTATAATTTCTCAAATTCTCATCCATGTAATCCCGACCCTCTGGCTCATTCTTGCAGTGCCAGTGCACGTCTTTGTGCTGGCCTGACTAGCCCTATATCCCCCCTGAGCCCCCTCACTCCCAAATATGGCAGCTTTATAAGTCGAGACAGCTCGCTAACGGGCATCAATGAGTTTGCCTCTTCACTTGGAACCTCCTACATAGACAGAGTACTCATAGACTGCTATACGGGTCAGCAGACACCACAGGGACTCGGCCCCAACTCCACCGCTGTCCCAATGCCACCTGGAGACTCCCCTCCACCTGATGTGTCCACACAGGGGACAGAGGGCCATCCTGTAGGACAAACACAGGCGGACGTGGAGGCTCCTCCAGCTGGGGAAGCTCAGGATGCAGAAGAACCTCCGTCTGATGGAGATGCACAGCCTCCTGGAGCATCTCAGGTCAGCGCTTGGGCACAGCCTGGTGCAGGGTCGCATCGGGGCTCTACTGCTGGTATCCTAAAGAGACCTCAGAGTCTGGCTCTCATGGAGGAGCCTTTGGCAACTCAGATTGTTGGGCTGGAGAATGGACGGAGGAGAACAGTGACCTTCAGCCAGCAGGTCAGTCGCATTGTTTTTAAATGACAGCAGCTGAGCTAAGTCACTTGCTATGAGCATTTTTAACCACAGTGTGTGTCTCTGTTTTTTTTGTGATGAAGGTGGCTAACATTTTGCTGAATGGGGTGCGCTATGAAAGTGATCTCAGTGAGAATGTGGAGACAGGAGAATCCCAAATGTCAATGAAGCTGCTGTGTATAGCCATCTACAGAATGCCTCCCTCTCTGCGGAGTTTATGCACTAATCATTTTTTGGGTGAGTAAACCTATTTCATGTACAGAAAACAGAAGGATAATTGAGGCCTAATCCTCATTTATATAGTGATGTCAAGTCAGATAATTAATAAAAATGAGTGTATAAATACAGTTAGTTATGGAAGAGGAAGCATTCAGATAAAAAAGTACTAGTTAATTTTTAGGATGCTTGGTAGAAAGCTTCAGTTAATGAGAGCATACAGATCAAAATATGTTTTATATAATTAGTTATTTAAATCAACTCTAATATAAAACATCATCACTTATGGAGTATTTTGTATTGAAATTTAATTAAATGCAGTCTCAATTTAATTCCTTGTTTTACAGGTTTAGTAAGGCCAGTATCTTTAGAAAAAGGTTGTTAGATGACTGCAAAGGACACACCATCAAAGATTATGTTGTATTCTATTTAGGGGCAGACTAAGAATAAGAATTCTATTCTTTTAGTGCTCCTTTCTGATGATAAAATGCTAGTTTGTATCTATAATGTATTTGTGTGCCAATTGTATGTGCATTTTCATGAAAGGAACAAGGAAAAAGAATAAAATGAAAAGAAAATTAAGTGGTGTTGATGATGTTAGACCACTCAAGGGTTAACTCTCTCTATCTCTGCTTTAGGCTGGCTGTCCTTTGAAGGCATGCTGCTCTTCTACACTGACTTCATGGGGGAGGTGGTATTTGAAGGAGACCCCAAAGCCCCCCATGACTCTGAAGCTTACCAACGCTACAATGCTGGTGTCAGTATGGGCTGCTGGGGCATGTGCATCTATGCATTCAGTGCTGCTTTCTACTCAGGTAAAATATATCATGTATGGCTGTTAGTGCAGCTCTGCCCTCTGGTTTTACTTACAGATTTATAACTGTTCTTTCTGTTTCTCTTTGGGTTTGTTCCTCAACTTTTAGCCATATTGGAGAAACTGGAGGAGCGTTTTTCTCTTCGCACTCTATATTTTTTTGCCTACTTGGCATTTGGTTTGGGTACAGGCCTGGCCACACTGTCCACCAACCTATATGTGGTACTTTCTCTGTGTGTCACCTATGGGGTGCTGTTCTCCTCTCTTTGCACGCTGCCTTACTCTCTGCTGTGCGAATACTACCAGAGCCCTCAGGTCAGTCTTCTCAACTGGACTCATTTGAGTTTAAGGGTTCAGGGTGTGTAGGACTTAAGGGGATTTAAGGGTTGAAAAGGATTATATACATAATAAGAAAATTTTGGTTTTGATTAGTGTACAATATTAACAATTCTTGTGTTTTCGTTCTTTTTGAATTAGTCCTTTATTTCTTCAGAGGGAACAACTACTCCCCTGTAATGTTGTGTCACCATGTCTATGAAGACTTCTTCACATTTATTATGTTTTTAAGCATGCAATAAGGTGCATTACCAGGAGATAGCACCAGAATTCCATTGGCCAAAAATCCCAGAAAATGTAGGGCAATATATAAAATTAATATGATTAATCAAGAATTTGGGTTTTAATAAAATCCCAAAAGCTTAAATTGAAATTGAGATTAGAAAGTTTTATTCCTCAATGAAAATACAAACAGCAACTGTTTGTTAGAATATACTCATTGTGAATGTGTTTCTTTCATCATTGCCTGACAGTGGTTCTTTATTTGATTGGAAGTCACATTCAGTCTTTGTTTTTGTTTGGTTAATACCACACATATATAGCTCAAAGGTTTGATAATAAAGACTCTTTTACATTGTGAAAGATTAGTAATATTGAAAGACATTTGTTTTGGTCATATTCCTCAGCATTAGTTGGGTACAACTTGCAGTCTCACCGCTAGATGCCACTATATGTTACACGGTGAATCTTTAAGTTTGCCTATGTAATTGATTAACATTAACTTACTGCATTTTGTGATTGAAAGTATTACTGAACTCTTCCTTTGTGCTCTTCAGTTTTGCGGCTCTTCAGAGGAAGGGACCAGACGAGGGATGGGGGTGGACATCTCTCTGCTCAGCTGCCAGTATTTCCTGGCTCAGATCCTGGTCTCTGTGGCGATGGGACCTCTGACCTCACTGGTGGGTGGGGCCCAGGGAGTGATGTACTTTGCGAGTCTGATGTCATTCGTGGGATGTCTGTACTCCTCTCTCTGCGTGGTGTACCAGCTGCCCCCCCCTGAGGGTGAGCCCCCCGAAAGCGAGACCCAGCCTCTATTGGTGCACATTTAGAGAAGCCTCTTAATTTATTTTACCTCACTCACATACTTAAGGGCACACACTCTCATGCTGTCACTTTGGTGTCTGAGTGTGTTGACCTTCACAGCACTCATAGGACAAACACACTGTACACCCTGCCGCACACTGTACAGCACAGTATCATATATTATTTTACACCAATCAGCACTGCTCTTCTCAGAGCTAGACAGACAGACAGACAGACATTGGCCACTGCTCTAATATGTGTACATGACCAGTGTGTTCATACAGTGTGTGTGCCCATGTATTTTTTTCCTAACTTTTGCAAATGAATGTGTGGCCTCTCTGAATGCAGTGTGATTTGTGTGTTTGTGTGCGTGGGTGGAGCTGTTGGTGAGTCTGATTCTTTGCTGTAAAATTTTGCATCATCTTATCTTGCTTGTTGATGTCCAGGTTAGAAATGTTGACCACTTACACACAAGCTAATCACAGCTTTTCCCTCTTTTTCTTCCTTTTATCAGTTGCCTAACGTCTGCATGAGCTGCAGTGTAATCTTTCAAAGCCTTGTGTTAATGTTTTGTTTTGGTCATATGGCCAAAGAAATGTCTACCTGCCTGTTTCTCTGAGTTAGCATATTAGCATCACACTGTAGGCAGGATTTTCTGACTAAATGAATGTGCTGCCAGTGACCACTCAGACACACAATTTTAATGTCTCTTCATTAATTCAAGAGCTCTTACAGCATAATTTGGCAACACCTGCTTGATATTCACATGAAGCTTAACAAGGCTTAATCACAGTTGCGGTTTTTGAAGGGCTTCACATTTTTCACATTATAAGTGATAAATAAAAACAACACACTACGAACCACACGATCATTAGATGTACCATTCTAAAGTAAAATCGAAGCAATGCAAAACAAATACAAATGAGCTATCCCCAAATTCCACTGTTTGGTGCTGGGCGACTCGTAATTACGTCCCAATTATTAATACAATGACAGTTACCTAAAGCGTCATAAACCTATGACTCAGGTTGAAACGCACCTTCAAAACATTAAGACACGTGTTCTGGTGGCAAATTCTATCTGGGCCCTCACTAAGCCATGGACAGCCCTGTGAGCTGTCACCCTTCTCCTGGCCTTGCCATTGTAATGACAGTGATTCTTGTCATTACCAGGAAGAGGAGAAGTTGAAACTGGGGTGTGAATCAGCATTCAGTCGGAAACCGAACAAAACAGAAGAACAACAAACAAAGAGAAGACACATGTGAACTATGGGTAACACTGAAGGTGGACAACAATGCAAGGAAAAACTGTGGGGGTTCATAAGCCAGCAGAAAGTGCTTATTGTCATCATCAGGGTGCATGCTTAAGGTAGTAGGCTCACCATGTTTGGCCCATCTGAATTAGCCCTCACAGGAAAGGTCAAACGTCATTGTTTTATCCATCCTACTGTTGCCATCTCCATCTGCAAAATGGTACATATAATTTAATTCTGACATCTGTTGTGCCATGGCAAATGGTATGCTTTACTGCCTCAACACAAGCATCAAATCTGACTTCAGGGCTTTAACATAGAGAAAATTTCAGTGTTTAGCTTGTTCTAAGCCTTTTAAGTCCAAGTCATTGTGATGATTTTATTGACCGACTCTCACAAATGAGCACCCAAACAATATGGTGCAAGTCATAATTGCTGCATCAGCTGAATGTCAATAATTGCCTACTATTAAAGCCTCCTGGACTGACTGGATGCACAACATGCTCATGTTTCTGAGGAAACAGTAACTGTGCGGATCATGCTGTTGCAGCTTGCTTGAAAAAAATTAATAAAATTGAGTTGTGTTAAATTGTATCACTTATTGCTCAATATTAGCAGTGTTTCTGTAAAATACTTTTTTAGGCTTCAGTTAAAACTAAAATTATCATTTTGCCATTTTGGACTCCTGTGTCACTTATTGTTTTATCACTTGTTACCATTGTAGCACACACACTCGCAGCCTTCACCCGAGCACTTCTATCTGCAATTCTTAAGTACACCACAGGGGGGAGTCAGGAGACAAGACAGTAAACCCATTGATTTGCTGCACCCTTTTCCATTACTAAGTGAGTGAGATTATTCCAGTTCCTTCCTGCATCTAAGCCAGCCATTTTCCATGTTAATAAAAATTGGGTCAAGTGACATCATCTACACATAAAGCTACAGTTTTTAGAGGCATCAATGAACTACAAACATAAAATGCACACAAAGGACACACACACTTAAGTAAAAAGACAATTTATTTGTTTCAGAATATACAAAGCAGTGGCTGAAGTAACCGAATGTCATTCTGGTTCTGAAAAAGGCAGTCTTGGACACAAAACTGGGCTACCCAGCCATAACATAAGTCATTGAAAACGCTAGAAACAAAGTATAAATGGTACAAACTTGCGTGGAATGCATACAGAACAAATGACCAAAGCCTTAAGATTTAAGAGGGGTTAATTAACATTGGAGAATCATGCCTGCGTTAAACAGGGTCAAGCAATCTTATCATGGAGGCATAAGACAGAGCCCCTTTATTCATTTGCACCATCTGTTATGATAACAGGGCAGCCAAGCCAAGGATTAACTAGCAGCTTAACACAAAAATCATGCCTCAACTAATAATGCCAACAACTGTCCATTAGCCCCTGCTTAAAACTTATCTTTGGTCCTTAAGTGAATCTGAAAGGTCAACATGAGCCTTGGAGGAGGTGAGCAGCTGCCTGTATGTATGAATCATCTGGTCAGCACTGACATAATAGAGATTGTGCTCCTAACATACTGATATAAAACCTCAAAAAAAAAAAAAAAAGAAAAAAGTTCTCTTGGTGTGGCCCAATTTGTACAAGTAGAAAAAAAGCTCATTTGAAAGACCAATAAATAACATTTCATAAAAAAGGAGGCAGGGCCACTATGTTTCAGGACTCCAGTGCAATGTGATAACATGGGAGCAAACAAAAAGAAATCTCTCAAAGACAAAGAAAGCACAAGCTCTAGAACACGATGTTGACCAGGCTGGTTAAGACAATGCTGCAAACATGTAGCGGGGCAGAGATCTAGGCCTCCACTTCAGCCTCTTTTGACTCTCCATTTTCTTCTGTCTTCTGCTTTTTTGTCTCGACTTTCTCCTAATAAAACAGAAACATTTAATCAAGAACAAGAAATGTAAGTAGTCAGGCAACAGGAATCAATGGATTGTATTCTGTAAGAAACCCACCTCCTCCTCTTCTGCTGCACGCTTCACAGGCTGTGCTTCAGCCTCCTCAGCAGGGGGCGCCTCCTCTGCATTCCCTGTGAAGCACAGATGAAACCATTTAGAGGCTTGATTTTTACATTTAAGTGTCATTTGAATTCACTATGACCACCAGAGGATAAGCAAAAATTAATTTTGATCTTAAGGACACACAAACATATGGCGTCCTCATAGACAGTGAAGATATTTACAAGAAAATCTTGGAATTCAAAGATCTGGAAACTTTACAAACAAGGCTGAATTTTTTAAATGTACCATTTCCGTTCTTATGTTCCTCATCTGCAGTCTCCACTTTGTCACTGTGATCAGCACCATTCTGAAAAGAGAGAAGGGAATGTCAGTCCAGTAAGGCATGTCTTCACTGGCCTTTAAAGTAAACAATAATGGATGATACACCATGTTGCAAAACCCCAAAAATGATATCATGGAATCCCAAGCATAGTTGGAATGATCCTCCAAGACTGTTTTATATGTACAGACTCCTCTGGGACATTGGGACACTTAAAAGGGCATGTGTGTAGTGTTCCCCAGGGGATTAGCCACCAGGCTCTGGGAAACCTCAGTCAAGAAAAACCAATGGAGACATCCAAAGCGTTGCTAGCCAACATCTGTGCCATTTCACAACCCAAACAAAGCACAGTGTGGAGAGCAGCTGAACAGAAGGGGGAGGCGGGTGCAGCGACACCTGCATGATGAGGGGTGCTAAGACAAAAGGCCATGAGGCTTGTCCTCGTCTCCAACTCACAGTGCCATTGGCAGGTGCGTCCCCGCTGTCGGTCTTCTTCTCCTCTTCCTCCACTTCTACTTCTTTCTTCTCTTTCAGCTCCTACAAAGTAAAAGCATGTCTTCAATCATAGTGTTGAACAGTTTTGCTAGTTTATTCGGAAGTACTACACGTCTGATGTAAAACAAAGTGCGTTATCAAAAATGCACCTGGTAACAAAGTGTTCTTAATTCTAGTTTAATTCTCAATGAAAAACAAAAAAAAGACAAATCAATGTTACATATTCTCATCCCACCCCGCGCCGTATCGTTACTGTTGCTTCCCGCCCACAGTAGCTCCACTTCATCAGCGGTACCGTTTACGTCGCTTTGTCTGCTCAACAGCACATTTTTAGCTAACCACATCACATACATTTAATTTCTCAGCTGTAATATTTAGCTGTCCACGCGGGAAAATACGAATTAATCCCACCGGCTGTTGATAATTGTCGACATTTTTCAGCCCTTCAGGCTATACAGGGTTTTTTTTTTTTCATATCACTGCTTTAATTTACATAAAGTAGCGTACGGTAAGGTTTACTCCTACCGCCGACCACCCGACTGTTTTTTAACCCAAGCCGAAGCCAATGTTAACATACACAAAACAACAACTTTAAAAAGTTCTCTAAATCTTTTAACGCGACAGTTCAACCGAGAAAAAAAAGGACTGAATGAAACGCACCTTGGCTGTAACCTCTGCAGTTGCGGTCGTGTCAACAGCTGTGTCGGCCATGGCTAGTTGTGAATAAATTTGGATATGTATATTCCTCTGAAGAAAAAAAGATTTTTAATTTCTTGGCGCTTTGCCTTAGTGTGGACAGTCCAAAGACGCTGAAAGAGAAATGATGTCTGCCCGTCTCCGCTTTTCTCCCGAGCTCGTTGAAAATGCACACTCGTTGGATACAGCGGGGCTATCTCGCACGCTATTGGATAATGTCGACCAACGGAGTTTTTTATTGGTTTAATCATTTGCCTATCTAAACAACACCTCCCGCCTACCGACTACCTCTTCGCTGATTGGCCAACTGTTTTAAAGCGCTGCTCTACGACATGCGACTTTTTCCCCCGCTACCCACCAGTTTACGTGTAGATTTCACCTAAATGTTGAACAATGAATGTAAGTGGCCCTCTCGTTAAAGTTGTAAGAATTTATTAGACAGTTTTAACGATTGAACATTGTAGTAAGGTGACAGGTTCGTAAAGTTTATGGAGAAATGCCCAATGAAGAGTCCTTTTGTCTTTGCACTTCTGTGTAGAGATGGGGTCGGTTTCAAATTACAAGCAAAATGGAATAATGTGACGATGTGAAAACCATGTGGCCACGCCTCCTTTCTATATTTAACTCTAAGAACAAACCGATTTCCTGGTTAATTGTGCTCAGACTTTCGTTTTTTTTTCTTTTAACAAAACCTGATAGAGAAACTCTCACACTGCACCTGCTATACATTAATACACGTATTTAAACTTTTCAATGCCCTATTACACCAATACACAAGGACAAAGAACTTATCTGAAAAGCCTGACAGCTAGATTAATTTTTTAGTTCAATATAAACTTAGTTACTGTATATTCTATGTTTATAACAAATATTGACCAATAAGTAACTCAGCTGTTGTTTCTAAAAATAATCCATGTAATTTAAATTTAGATTACTGTATGTTTTACCATAGATTTAATGAGGAAGTGAAGTTCAGCAAACAAAACCCTCTCTGTTGCAGGCAATATTTGATAACAAAGAAAAACTAGGGTAAGGAGGAGTTAATCATAGACAACAGTGGGGCGTGGAGTGGAGCAGTAAGTATGTGTGATCAGAAATTAATTTGACAGAGTTCATTGTATTATAAATACTCTTTGTACATTATTGAATTTGGTACAAATTTCTTCTAAATGCTCATAGCAAAGAGAAGGTAATACAGATGATGGGGTGAACAAAAAAGGCACCATTCCTGAGGTCAAAGGGCATCTGAGGACATAGTTAAAATACACATCTTGAGGAAAAGAAAATTACATTGAAAACATAAAAAAAATAAAAAATAAAAACATATATATCACATCTACACTGGATACAATAGTTCTATATTGATGTATTTTATAATTAATGGAGGTGATTTGTCATAACTCAGTGCTGTTGGATCCACTCAGGTGTACTGATTAAACATAATGGACATGGTGGGACTGTGTGGACCATACCAATGCAAATCAAACAGCAAGATGTAACTTCATTTATTATTTCTAAATAACATATTTCTCTCACATTGAAACTTCATCTTGACCACTTGAGATGATTTGTCTGTATCTTCATGTATGCGAAATTGCATACTATCCTATATAATTACAATGATTGCATTAACAAATAATACATTTTATCTTTTGGTGGAAAATATATACTGGTGTTGTCTGGCATAATAAAAAGCTGTATGTCTTTTCTTTGTGGTAACTTTCCTTACCATCAATGCACTTACTCATTCAACTGTTAAACCAAAGGAAATGGCAACATGCAACTGTGTGGGCCCTCAGTTCCATCTTAGCCTCAATAAGGACAAATGTGTCACTGTAAGTAAAAAACAAGAAAAATCTTTTTTTTTCCTTTCTATGAAGGCAGGTTAAAAAACTCAGAGTAATATGGGATCCGACAGATTTTCTTATGTGTCAAAAAATAATTTGGCTTGGAGCAACCCTATTTGCCACACCTGCCATTGTTTTCACTCACACCCAGTTATCACTCATTTTCATAAAACATTTACCTTCTGAGATTGTTGTCAGTGCAATGGTTTAATCTCTGCTTCTTTAACTGCATGCCTCCAACACACCACAGTCGTGCCACACATATCAACGGTTTGGTCTGGATTTCAAATATTTCTAGACAGCCTTACCAATGTTTTTGTCTTCAACTTGTCCCGGCACATCCAAGGAAGATATCTTGACATGAGTATTTCTCCAGCCTCTAATTCAAGGGCCTCCTACAAGCTAATCCTCAGTTATCTTCTCCATGCCATACCAGTATTCAAGCTACTGATTTTGAGGAAACCTCACAAGCCCTGTTTAGTCATTCACGTCACATTCAGCTGAAATATAGGCCTAATTATGAAGGTTGTAATTACACTTACAGATCAAAGGGCTGCGTGGCACTTTTTACTGAGATTTATTTTTCACATGTGATTTCTTTTTTCATTTATAGTCTGTTCAGAGTATGTAAGCTTTTAGCATTATATAACGAAACTGCAAATAAAAACAAGTTGCTATGGACAATGAACAAAACAATAGAATAATATTACTTTTTATAGTCTGGTTAAAAATGATGACAGTGTAAATATGAAGAAGCAAATGTAAAACAATCCCCTCAACACTTCACTTAAAACAAGTATTCCTCTTGGAATAGCATAGAGTGTTACCCTTTTATTTAAGCAATGAAAAACATGTGCAGACTGTGCAGTGGAGCAGACATCCACAATGTAATGGACTTAGGAGAGTGCAAAACCTCGATCCATGGGAGGAGCAGGAGAGCAGGCTAAAAGCAGCAGAAGGCATTACTCACTCTTTTCTGTCGCTGGAAAATGGGAGCAATCAGAGAGGGGGAGTGTTTGTGAGATCATTTCCTGTTGGCTTTTTTTTTCTTATTTGCCTACCTCAACATGTTACCATGTGCCAAAGATCTATTACAAAAGGGGGGGGAGAAAAGTTTATGGCAGCGAGTATATTTTGCAGGTAATCGAGGTGAGCCAAAGTGTGGCAATAACAAGCAGAGTCAAAGTAAAACATTTATTTAGCTATGTAGAAAAGGATTAATCTTTTATGTGGCAAAACTGGCAACTTTACCACTCTTTCCACAAGTTAGAACTGGAAAACTGTCTATTCAAAATTATGAGACCACAGAAAGCCATACTGTATAAAAGAAAAGCCTCTTTGTGTTCACAGCGACACATGTTTTACAGTAAATAAAGTATTTTGCATCAGTTTCCATAGCCAGGGGAAAGATTTCTTTGAGTACTTAACTGTTGCATTGTGTGCTGGCAGGCCGGTGGATGCATAAGGGTCTGGGATGGGGAGCTGAGCATCTTAATTTCACCTTAATTTCCTGGAGACAATTGGCTGACCTGACTTGTGGAATGTCAGTGCTCGGGGGTAGGGCGAAGCGGGGCCCATCAAAGAGCAGAGGTCAGGATTTAGGCGGGGGAAGGGTCCTGATAATTGGAGAAATTGTTGGGGGCAAGCTGAGTTCTTTTGTTTTGAACAGCAGTGTCCTGAATGGTCGGACCGGCTTTCTCTGGTTCTCATGGAAGCCCTGCAGTGTACAGGGACAACATAAAGTTAACTTCTCCTCAGGATTCTTAAGTCAAATGTACAGCAAAGTAGAAATCATGTCCTTATTGATGATCAGGAAAGTTATATTATTATTGGTAACATACACTAATGGAGAAACGTACTTTTTTTTACACCATTATACAGCAAAAAGTATATATTGCACTGCACTGTTGTCCTAATAGTTTATCATTTATACTTAAGATCTTTAATTTACAATGAATTTTGATTAATGTTTTAAGAATAGTACTTAAAAATGTAATAAGCAATGACGAAAGAAACAGCACAGACATTGCATTTGAAATATTTTTATATCGTAAAAAACGAAGGAAGAACAATCAGTGTGTATTCAGTGTACAGTAACAGCAAAAACTATTATCATACTATTCAAACCAAAGTTTGTCAGTTCATGCGGCCAAGAAATCCTGAAATCTTGAAGGCACTGATGGCAATTGTGTGTCACCTCTGTGATAGTGTTCCCCAGGGGTGTGTGACCGGGGGGTGGGGGTTAAATTTAAAGCAACGTCATTTACATTTTTGAGGGGTGCGGATGAAAGAAAGTGTGTTATCTCCTAAATGTGGGGAGGGGAGAACATCATGGACCAGCCAAAATCTAAAGAAGTTAAGGTTAGAAACTCTGCTGTTCTTGGCTAAAATGTCAAGGAAACTGCACAAGGAAGTTGGGTAACTTACAACTAACTAACAACTGGGATGAATTTACTGTGATGCAAACTGATTCTATGGGTTCCCTATAGGTGTGAGGATAGACCCTTCCCATGTGTAGAGGAATTCAGATATTTGAGTGTGTCATTGTTAATGAATGAGGGTAAAAGAGGTTACAATATAAGCTGTAGTGAAATACATCAGCCAGCGTCATGTTTTTTTTTGTTCAGGATCATAGTGTTAAAGAGAAAGCTGACCCACAAAAATGCTTCTTGGCTGTTTATCTTTAATCTGACTCTCACCTTTTTACATTTAACATTAAAAAAACAAGTATTTTCTGTTGTTGCAGCAGCTCAAAAAATCAGGTGCACATGGGTTGCAAAAGGCCCCCGATCTTCCAGTTAAAATGGCACTGTAACCCTATGGTGATTGTAGAGGAAATTGCAGTGGCAAAGAAAGGTGTATAAATGGGGGTTTACACGATAATAATGTTAGCCATCATAATGGTCGTCATTCACAACAACGGTGAAAGGAAAGCATGTTTCTCGGCATGTTGTGGGATGTAACTCAACATGTTGTCAAGTATTAATATACATCAGCAAGCACTTTACCCTCCATAATGGTGAAATAATGCTTCATACAGAGACCACAGTCTAGTACACAGGAAAAATATATGAAATTAACGCAAATATAAAATCTATATTTTGCTATGGTGTTTAAAATGTACAATAAAATTATCCACTGCAGTTAATATAAAGCTACAATTTAGGATATTGTAATATAAACAATAAATCCCACAGTCAGGAAAAATAAATGCATAAATGTAATTTTTAATCTAAACGAATAGTAAATGGTTTTCTTCTTCACAGCCTTACTTTAACTTGGGCTTCACTACCTTATTTATTTCACCTCTTAGCTCCTCCCCTGCAACTGCCTTGCCAGAGAAAAGTGGAAATTTCCAGTAATTCCTACTGCTTCACAAGAGTTGCTCCTCCTCCTCTTAGTTTCCCGCCTTTCATTCTACCTGCCTTCCTTCCTGCTGCAAACTTGCTTGAAGACCTCATGACCCAAAGCTGCACAACTGAAAGCGCCCAGTAGTTTTTACTTTTTTTACATGCAAAAAATTCCCACTGGTGAGATGTCCCGCATGTTAGCAAAGCAACTATGATCTTGTATTGAAGATATTTAAAATCAAGATGCTGGAGAAGGTTTTGTGTGTGTCCTGCTTTTTCTAGGAGTGACAGATCAATCTTCCTTTTGTTTACTGTTTCAGTGCAGAGTATCCTGTTACGCTGAGAATATACTATGGTGGCCTGTATTAAGAAGGAAGATACGTGTAATTATTTCATTAGCTGAATGATGAACTTTGGTGTGGGATCACAGAACAGATGGTAGATTTGCATTTCTATTTCACTGGCTGATCTGATATTCTGGTTGTTTCAGTGACATCACATGCTCCAAAGCATGCCAACAACTGAAAGACTTAATATTCAAGAAAACTGAGGAGAACCTTAGAGATTAAAAAGGGCTTAGGTATGGCTCAGATATGGAAAACGTTAACATGTTTACAACTAGTGGAGCAGAGGATATTATTGCACTGGTCTGTGGTTTTACAACTTCCTCTTAATTTAACAGCATAATGTTATTCACACATGCAGCTCGATGATCGATGGGAATACATTTAGGTAAACTATAAATGAAGCTATAGACAGCTGTAGTGGAGAACTTTAAGTGTGTTGATGGCATGAGGCACACTGACCTTAGACCCATTGTTATGCACCAACAAAGAGCCATCTGCACAGCAACCAAAGCTGAGATGAGGGACTAGCACACAGGGGGGCCAAAGGGGGGAGGGACAGCAGACCAGGAGAGTAAAAGAGGAAACACAACACAAATAAAAGAAATTTTAAATGGGACTTGATCAGCTGGATAATGTCTGGATTATAAAACAGCCAGTGCAAACATGTCAGAGCTTTCTACACAAAGGAAACAACAAGCTGTACAACATATCTACCCAGACAGCATGTAGATCTCTCCACCGCTGGTAAAGTGGAGGACAAGAGCTGCTGGCCTAATCAGTCAAGAGCACATTTCCTGCCTCCTGCATGATGAGATGAAGTCAACTGAAGCTGCTTAAGGCTAATATTTAACCCAAAAATTGGACCTCAGACACAGCAGGGATCTCATTTATTCTGACAGACTGGCTTTGTGCATGTTAGTCTTTCGATAATACATTGATTTATAAAGTGTAATGTTTAGTTGGAAGTGGAATCAGTGCTGCAAGCAATGCCAGATTTTTCTCCATCCATATGGAACAGTGCGCATCTCAAAATGGTGCAAACAAAGACAAAATGGTGTCAGGGACATCTGTAAAAATCACAAATGTTTCACAGGTAAGACATGAGAGTCAGGATTGCTTAGCAACAGCAGTAAAAAATTCTTGCAGCCTGTGTGGCAACAGAGAAACTGATTGTGCTGCCTCCCAGTGGTGGACTGAAAGTACTGGGCTGAAGTGGCATGGAATGATAAAGGGTCCACTTTTCTGAAGAATACTCAGTGTGTGCAGTATAATGAGGTAACCAATGTGAAATGATCTTTGAGAGAAGGGGACGTGATACAAAGCAGTGATATCTTCTTTCCTTCATCAAAGCTGTTCAAAATTATGTTCAGTAATTTGATTGGCTGGAAAATGTACCAGCTCTCATGGCTGACGGTTGCTTAGCAACACTCAAGGGAGGGTTTGATGTTGGTGGGTGTGAGTATGGGGGGTGGGGCCTTCGTCAAGGGGAGGGAGCATTCTGGTTACAGACACACAGACTGGGGAAATACCTGGCAAAATTCCCAAATAAATAAATGAGACGGGGACAGAGGCAGAGGAACAGGACAGGGGTATTTTCTGGGTCCAGGCATTAGAGAGATAAAACTCTGAGACAACAGTTGGAGATAAAAGGGAACAGGGCATTTTAAGTGCTAATACAGTTGTTCCCAGAGCAGAATGATACACAAAGAACTGAATATTTTCCTTCAAAAAACTTTGCTGGAAGTAAGATGTATTTTAAGAGACAACTTTGCAGTCGGTACCTAATGTACTGAAGCAGAACATAACAGACTCCCGCCTGAGATTTTTGAAAGACCAAATGGATCTGTGAGAAAGGTTGTGATTGGCTAAACATTACATGGGGCGTTGCAGTTGATAAGGTGTGAGAGTTTGATGAGAAGCAGATGAATCAGCCACAAAGGAGTCTGTAGTGCGTGGACAGAGTCCTGCTCAAACATTACTTGTGCTTACATGTTTGACTTTGTTTGCTCACATCACTGGGTGTGTAGGTGTGTTGGTGTAATGTGTAATTTTCATGGAACTGGAATTAGAAGTTTTAATTTGGATTTGCTGAATGAAACACAACAGCCTGCAGTGTATGTAGATGAATCCTGCAGAAATTGAGGACGTGGGGTTATTAAGCGCTAAATAGACTGCGCTACAAAAAAAATGCAGATTTTGAGCAAGAGGAAGAGAAAAGGTGGAAAATGGGCTTATATGGAAAAGGAGGGGTGAAAAGGACAGGGTGGGGGGCTGCTGCTGCTGCTGCTGCTGCCGCCTCTGGTAGGTGCAGCCTGCAGGAGGTGGGTCTTGGAAATGGCTCATGCAGGCGGTCTCTACAGGCAATGAGGACTCTTTGTCAGGAGCAGGAAATGAGGTTTCTGTTGTGATTAAAAAGAAGGTTTCTATGGCAATGCGAAGAGCCGTGTGCACAGAGAATTTGTTGGGAGTGGAGGGGGCTAAGTGAGAGTAGAATTTCAAAGAAAGCAGCCTCCTCCATCTCATCTCCCACCACTGCCACCCCCCTCTGCCTTTCCACAGCACCCTTTTATCTCTTATAATCTGTTTTCATAGCCACACAGTTGAGAATGCAAGGGGATTATCTTGAGCAAACCAAGTCATTGGTCGATCAGTCAGAAATGTTTACAGTGTCGCAGTTTCACTTCCCAAAATCGTTGCTTTCAGTACCACACCAGAAAAAAAAACCCTTACAAATATATATACAAATCAACCTAAACAAGTAACAAAATTCAACTGCACTGACCGAATGCAATGCTTTCAGACGGTACGCTGTGGGCTTATAATTATCAGTTCCTTTGTACAGCCTGGGATAAAAAAAATTGCATGATGCCATTAATGTGACCTTTGAAGCCTAAATATAGTAACAGGCTTTGTTAATTGTTTCAAGAAGTAAAAATATGTTTCTTAAAATAAGTTCCCCATTCTGATTTTCTCTTCTGTACAGAGGAAGTTGCTTTCAGCTGCAGCGAATGCCATCTTTCCAAGCATAGACTGTTCCAGGATGTTTGGATGAGATGACATTTGAAACATTTCAAGTCAAGATCAAAGTGAAGTTTGTGATCCCTGAATGTTATAAGCTATATTGACTGTTTCAGAACAAAATAGATGATGATCATTATACTATGAATTCTACATCTGCTTTGTGAGAATAAACTGTCTGGCAGATGAAAGAGAGAAGTCAAATAGGACAATTTATTAAAAATTACATTGACTTTTATGAGATAAAAATTACTGAGTTCTATGGAAAAAAAAGCATTAGTTGACCAACGAATATTCCAAAATAAGAGTGGTCAGTAAGGTGCTAAAAGCTACTCACCTCCTCTTTGGAAACATAGGATTAAAATCTCAGCATGTGGAATTAGTATTACAAAAGGTTTTGCTGCCCCCAACCTTTTTGTTTGAGCATAGCAGCGAGTATCATGTAATGAAGCGCTGCCAGAGAGACAGGATTGTACTCGGAGCAGATTGCATAGTCAAAGCCAGATGGCAAGTCACACATCAAAAGGACAGCTGGTTACCAGAGACTGAAAGGCATCTTTATAGCTCCAAACCTAATTAGCTACAACTAGACAAATTGCGCTAAGATTATAACAAGCCGTGCCAATGATTCATCGTGAAAGGTGACATACACATGATGACATAATTAAGCTTTAAACGTTTACGCATGCATGCTGCAACATTTTTATTATCTTTTTTATTACAAGAAAAAGAGATATGCAATAAATGGGTGCACACAGGGTGAAAGAGCACAAAAACAAATAATCAAACAAAATGATACAATACATATATTTTGAAAAAATTATAATTTTACTGAATGTGTGTATAACAACATTAATAAGAGGACGGGATGCTGGTGTTAATGAATAATTACACTGTGAATCATTCAACCATCAATCGAAGTTTAAAAGTGGTACTAATGACAAGGAGTTTTATTACGTGTAACATTTTATTACAGTGAAAGCACACCCCCTCAGCTGCACTTTTTGGCAATTGATCACAATCGCAAAACATTAGGCTGATTTGGATCAATGTGTGAGACCATCAAATTAGTGTGTCCTCTGGGTTGAACGACTGAAGGCTCTTTGAAGATTTGGTTGCTGCTTGCTGAACTGAAGTCTCTTCTGCAGAACATAAAAATCATGTACAAAAAAATCACATGACGAAAGTGCAAAGAAATGTGTCATGATGAGGCAGTGGCAGAATTTCTTGAACTAACCTAGTTGATTATGCTTTTATAAAGCTCTCCTCGCGACAGTGGTCGTTCTTCGTCATTGGTGACTTGACCCTCTCCTGCGTCATTCTCTCTAATGAAGAGCCCAAACAACACAAACCCAACAATTGAGTTTACTATTGTATGTGAAGAACTACACACATGTAAAAATAGAAATGATCACTTACCTAACCGACCTGTTGACTGGAGGTAGGATGCTACCGCTCAGCTGAGGCACTTCGGGTTTCTGGCCCAAAAGAAATTTGGCTAAATCTTTTTGATTGTAATCTTTTTCCAGCTCCTACAAGAGTAAGACATAAGGTGTGTGTTACAGAGAGGATATAATACAGTATTAAATAAATAAAGGAAGAACCACATATTTAAATGTTACTTTAAAGTTGAGGAATGTGTGTATGGTGAGCAGCTCATTGGCGTTCTGTTCCACCAGACCCAGATAGGCCATAATGTTGCTGTCACTGATTCCTGTAGAGGTGCCCAGCAGCTTCTCTATCTCTGAGCGATCACAGTCTATCTTAGAGATGTTGTACACTTCTGTGGAAGAGAAACTCTGTTCATATCATGTAAACCTGGCAAAGGCTGCAGGATGTTACAGCCTTGACTTAGTATTTGGAAAATGTGATAATTTCCTGATAACCTAGACGGATCTAATCTTCCCAAACCTGTTTTAATAAGGTCCAGTATTTTCTGTATGTTTTTGGTTTGGTTTTCATAGTCCTCCACCCCTTTAAGCACTTCGTTTAGTTGTTCATCAACATTTCTCAGCAAACAATGATGATTTTGCTTCTGCTGCATCCCCTTCACTCGCAACTGCTCCATCTTTCCTTGAATCTGAATGTTAACATGCATTAGTGCTCTGCTTAAAATTGGTGCCAGATTTATACAATGAAAACAGGAATAACTTAAAAACTACTGTGTTCACAGATATGGCTGACTCACCTGGCTGATTTGATCCCTCAGTATTTCAACCTCGTTGTTTTGTTCATTCACAAAATTGAAGACAGCAAAATTTCGGTCTGTACCTACACAGTGAAAGAACAGTTCAAAGGGAATCAATTAAAATGCTTTAACATGAGACAGGTCCTAATTTTTTCATTGATTTAAAAGCACACTGTGTCATTTAAGTGGCATCCAGTGGCTGATTGTACTGCTCTGTTACAGCAATGGTTGTTTTGTCTGTTCAGTGCTTTTTTTGCTCGGGAGATAATAATTCAAATCCACACTGAAATGTACTAGGAAATGGTGACGCACCTTGATACTGCTGCCTGCTATAAAAACCAAAAAAAGAACCGTGATGTTTGTCTAAGTTACTTAAAAACATATGGTGACACAACAAGTTGGACTGTGAACAGCAAACCTCTCCCTCTGTGGATAAAAAGAGCTCATTCTAAAGTAAAAAAAAATGCAGGAATTCATATTTTAACATGTTTGTACACCGATGGATTCAATATTCAATTCCTGTAATTAGATCCCTTAAATACTTCTAAATCTTCGTACGGGGCCGTTTTTGTTTTTCCAAAGCCAAAAACATAAAGTAAAAAATGTCATCATCAGAGAATGTTGGGGAGTAATTAGGTACATTTAATAGTTTTACATAGTTAAATTACAAAATAAATGTAATCTGTTAGTTACAGAGCCATATATATATAATTAAATTGCACTTACTTATTTAAACTGTTAAGGATACATCTAAATGTATATATTTTTTGGTAAAAAGATTGTAACGAAGCATTGTTAAGTACTTTTCAGTGCTGGAAATTCAACAATATATTCTCTTTGAAATCAGAAAGGGGCTATAAGATTACTGTACAGTGTACAGTGACATTAATTATTACACTTTTAACAGGAGATCTAGTAATGTGTAACTTATTACATTTCACAAGTCTTACATCTAATGTATACTGTTCCCAAAGAGGATTGACTGTATAAATTAGTGTCCATTCTTTCTCTAAAAACACACCTAAATATGAGTGAAAGTTCAAAATGCACCACCATTTATGATAACATATTGTGTAATAAACAAAAGCTCAAATCATTGCACAAAACTACATATTTTATACATACTACATATTTAAATACTACATATTTTTGTGTATAGCTGTGGAGTTGTGTAGCTGTGTTTGTGGCGTTTACCCTGGATGAATGTGGTGATGAGCATGTCCAGATTGTCTTCTCCGCTCACATCCTGAATCCTCTGAAACACTTCATCTATAGTGTCCATTGACACCTTCCCAGAGTCCACCTTCTTCTGCTCCTTCAGCTCTGACATAAACAAAGACTGTTATCATCACACACATAACACTGGCAATGTATAACAGACAGTCACCATCACTGCCTGCTCTACAGTCAATACTATGTGACCACTGACTCGTGTTTGACAAACGTAGGCAAATCTATGGACCTCAGTCTGGTATCATCTATCAGCAGTCTGATTATAAAAATATCTGTATTATTTTTGGAATTTAACGAGTAGTGCAAAGTCAATGAGAAATATGTGAAAATGTTGGAAGTAAAATAATAAAATAGCCAAATCTACATTGCAGTGTCATGCAGTGTCTTACCCTGTCTGTGTACCATCTCCTGGCCATTATATTGAAAAGGCCTCTCACTGCATTTGGTGGTCATGAATGCTTTCAGTCTAGACTCGAATGACAAATCAATCTCTAAGCTTTTCATCTTAGAGTTGTCATCAGCAAAGTCCTTTACTGCCTTCTCCCTCATCATGAGCATCTTGGTCTGAGTCTTGACCCTAAAGCACAAAAGATGGCAAAGATTAAATTCGTATCAGAAATATGAGGTACAACAGAACTACAACAGTATCTAAAATGTTACCTGTCATCATAAGCAGCAATGGAAACATTGATAACTTCCCCGGTTTTCTTTTTTGCCTCTGCAAGTTCCTACAAAATGAAAAAAAAAAAACAGCTTTAAAAAGTAATGACCAAGATATCATGGTATTCCAAACAAAAATGACTAGGTTTGTGTCCAGTCGTTTGTCTAAGTCAATTATCAGACCTTATCCAGCCTTTTGCGCAGTTGCTGAAAACGTGTACGTTCCTTATGCAGGGTTTGCATGTCCTCTCTCAGGTGGCTGTTCTTGGTCTGCAGCTCATTGAAGTGAATGAAAACCTGGAGGGAAGATAGAATGCAGATGTGAGATATTGTGTGTAGTGAATAAAGAAAAGTTGGAGTATGTTCACCAAAAGATCACCAGGATGATATCTGTAATAAATCTGAATGTGAATGAATTTTGTAACTCACTCTGTCCAGTTTGTGTTCCAAAGTGCGTATGGCCTTCTGAGTATGCCTGACCTCTGACCTTTGTGTGCCCTTAGAGCTGATCTGTCGTTTTTGCATCTCTGCAGACTGTAATTCTATGTCGGAGATCTGTGCATCATAGGGACATGTGATGTGAGTATAAATGTGACTACAAACCCAATTGTTAAATAATGCAACATGAGATTGAAAATTAGTATTATAGGGAGGGAAAAGTAAAGGATTAATCTTGATAACCTCTTTATCAAGTTGTTTCTGAGTTTGTTTTTGTGTCTCACACTCCTCTTGCACTGTGTCCCACTGTTCCAATAGACAGTGTATTCTCTGAGTTTCTTCATAATCCTTCTGTTGCTGGGACATGCTCTTACAGGCACCAAGATTTTGCTGAATATCCTCCTGCTCTTTGAGCAGCTTCTGTATCTCCTGTCTTTACCAACAAAACATGATAAGGCAACAGGATGAATAAAAAAAAAAACAAAACACCCACATGTGTTTTACGTGTAATGCTTGTTTACTGTTCTTTGTGAATCTGCTCCCGGGCTTGAATGCCATAGCGTTGCCGATCCCGCTCCATAATCTTAAATTGTCTCTGCAGTTTGGCCAGCTCTGATTCCACTGAACCATCAGTGTCCATCTTACTGCTGACTGAGATGCCACTGGCGACTGATCTTCGTCGTGGCATGGTTACGCTGGGCTATGCAACCTGAAAATAAAAACACATGTACTTGATAGAAAAAGTTACCTGCTAAACTAAAATGGACAAGTAAAATCTATATTAATTTCATCCCACCTTAAAGCCCTTCACTTGAATACTACTGGGTATACTAATTGATTAATTATCTATGTATTAAAAGCCAAGTGGCCTGTGCGCGTGCGTGCATGCGTCTGTGTATGTGTATCCGGTTTATAACTGAAAAACTGGACAGAGCTGGCCTTTGCCATTTGGAGTACTTATGTATTTTGGGTCAAGGATCAGACTGGCGAAAGTTCATAGGGCCAATATTTTGGGACATAATAATTTTGGAATACAATGGCCTTACAGTCATGCTCGATTATAAAATCATCACTGAAGTGGGTTACCTAGCAACAGATAAATAATATGGCCATGTTGCCATGGCGCCGAATTTCATGTGCAGAAACAGAAATGCCAACCGAGAGGTTATTCAACTGAAAATGCCAGTGTAAATATGTTTCAATACCAAAAGAAATGAGGGCCATCTATATATTAAAAATCCAAGTGGCCTTTGTGTGTGTGTGTGTGTGTGTCTCGGGCATCACACAAAATCCGGAAAGAGCTCACTGCTGCAGTTTGGCATACTTATGTATTTTTGGTCAAGGAACAGACTAGCGGAAACAGCAAGTTGATAGGACTAATATTTTGGGAGACATTAATAATTTTGAAATACAATAGCCTTACAATCACGTTGCTATGCTCAGAACGCTTTGGCGGTGACTGCTGGACAAATGCCATACAGCATGCACGAATACACAACACTATAAAAACAACCCGCTAGTTCTAATATAATTTAGACATATTATGGGTAGCTCTCATTGATTGTATGAGTATGTTTTGTAGGGTACTACATGCCACTAGGAGTCAGCATGTGACTGAGGTTTAGTTTTCCCATCATACTTTTTAAATCTGCAACTGGATCCAGATGCGAAAACATATAGCCTCACAGTGTTAAACATAACTCATGTATGGTATAACCATAATTCTTCAATGTAAATGGTAATTTTGTGTAGTATTAATAAGAAAAACCTTTTGAGAGAAGTACTTTAGTGTAATGAGAGGAATCACTTGTAACGACGACAGGTAAGAACTGATGCACACATTGATGCAGAGACAGAGAGGTGTGTGGAGAAGCTTGTCTGTTTGACAGATAGCAGGAAGAGCTGATGTTGAAAGTATTTTTTACACTACATTGTGACAAAATGTCAAGAAAATCTCAGAAAACGTCCCAGAGGAGAGTGACCTGGATGAAGTTTGTCTGAAGATCCATCTGAAGATGAGTAATGAATTTTGTAAAAGCTAGGAAAATATGCAGAAATGCTAACTTTATTAAAGCTAAGTTTTAATTTTGCCTGATTTTTTAAAATTCTGTAACATACCTTTATTAGTTTTTTGATTGTGAAAAACTTTAAATTGTCATTCCATTTACTTACTCAGTTAGACCTATCTGTTATTATTATTCTGCTATTCTAGTTTTTATCCTCAAAGTTATGCAATTTTTTTTTGTATATTACTATATTACTTGCTTTTTTCCTTTTCCTCTTCTCTTTGGATGGTTCCTACTGAAGTGGCATCATCTCCTGGAACTGCTTTACCATCTACCACACAGACCCACAAAAGCCTGGACATTTGTGATGCAAAAAAAGACAATATATGGAAAACTGAGAGAGTAACTCAGAAAAACATATCTGTACATATTTATTATAGTTCATATTTCCAGTTGATGTTGTCTTACATTGTGTTCATGCGCGTGTTCAGCATTTTTTTTCCTTTACTTTAACCTGTTGTTACATTGTCTTAACACACAGTAATGTGAAATAACTGCCAGATACTGAAAGCTGAAGGTATTCTGGGAAAAAAGAGGGAAAAAGCAATCACTCATAACTTGATATCTTACTCTTTTACAGGCAAAATAACAAGATAGGTCCAGGCGGCCTGTATGATGGATAGGTTTTACCAACTCTTACCATGGATCAGTACAATAAATAATGCTAACCCAAATAACCTCGCTAAACCAGGTATTCTCTAAAACTAGCAATATTTCAACTTCAACTTTATTATTTGTCCCTTGAGGGTGATTTGTTATGCAGCAATTACACAAGCGTTCACAACCTATAAAAGCAAAAGCAACAATAAAAACACAGTAAAAACAGTAAAAATACAATACAAACAATAAAAATATCACACAAACAGAAGATAGACGGGCATTAGCATCAATCTTAATATTCAATATTTAGCACCTTAATCATTTATAACATGACGTGCTGCGTACTTTTAATACCCCTCGGCCAAATATAGTGTAGACTTCTGCTATATGTATATACGGGATAAATTTGGTGCAGATATCTCAATGCATTCTTCAGATAATTCGATTACATTGTTGAATGGACAGACGGACGGACGGACAGACGGACAGACAGACAGACGGACAGAATCGGACAAAACGATTACAATACCCCTGTGGCCCAAAGTTGGCCGAGGGGTAAAAATGAGAAGTATCGAAAAATACAAGTATTAATCCTACCAGTGGAAAGTATCCAAAGTAAAACCCCAGACGGCTCTCGGGACACACACAGAAGGCTAACAACGGTCTGTGTTGGTAGCAACCGTTGCTAAGTGAGTCGTAACGTTGTGTTTCCCTGAATTCAGGCTTACAGGCGGCACAGTTTACAGACAGGACGAACGTGTAAGGCAGGGGTGACAAACTCATTTTAGTTCATACAGCCTAATATGATCTTAAGTAGGCTAGACCTGTAAAATAATAACATAACCTATAAATAATGTCAACTCCAAATTTTCCGTGATGTTTTAGAGTGAACAAAGTACGTGTATATTATGAAAATGTTGATGTTGAAATGAGAATAACATGTACAACCATGAACAACTTGGAATCTATTCAGAAAAATGAGTGCAATTTTAACAATTATACACACGTGCATCACAATTTACGAATCACAGTGGATCTACAAAGGCACTAAACATTTAGTACCAGCAGGCATAATACTGCAAAAAGTACACTTACTTCTCTTAAGCCTTAAGAGAAGTAAGACTTAAGGCATTTCAGGTTGTTCATATTTGGTTCATATTTTTTGTTCACGGTTATTCACTTTTTTTTTGATAGTTTGTAAACATTATGATGATGATGATACTACTACTACAACTACTACTACTACTACTACTACTACTACTACTACTACTACTACTACCACTACTACTACAGGAGGGGGATAAATGCAGGAGTGAGGAATGAGGAATGAGAGTGAATGGATTAAGAGGGAAATGGAGGGTGGGGTTGAGAGAAGGTGGACATGCAAAGCTAGATCAAGTATGCAGGTATAAGCAGGCCGTCCAGGGGATTAGAGGAGTAGTGTAGGCATTACTTCCAAACCATACTTAATTAGTTAACTCCATTAAGTTTCAGATTTTATAATGAACCCATTAAAGCAGCATGTGCTGTATTTACCACTGCCCTGCTGAGTGTTCAAGAAATACAGAAATACAGAAAAAACTACTTCTTTCTGCTCCATCGAACTTTTATTGTTATCCAGATGAACAACATCCAAAAATCCACCTCTTAAAATGTGTGATATTTAACTTATTGAAGGTTGCTTGTATAGTCAAAATATACAAAAACCCAGTGACTACACTTTATAGCTTACACAAACATTATTTATGTCTTGTGTTTTTGTATGTTTAGCCACAAGAAACAATGGTAAAGATATGGGGCTAACATACAGAAATGTAATGCCACAAACGTATTAGGTTATGTACTCTAAAATGCCACACATGGTGATACAGACTATGAGGGGTAGCTACAACTACATCATGTACAGATATAGATACACATGGACTATTAATCCCCAAGAGGAAACTGAATGTTCATTAGCTTAAGAAAATAATAGAAAAAAAAACAAACTTAAACAAGAAATCTGTGAATTGTTTACAGAATCCTCCATTGACTAAAGTGTTGAATGTAAGATATATGGTAATCAAAACATAATGAAAGTAGAGATACGGAAACATGGTGCTACACATCATTAAATGCACATACAATGCAAATACAATAACTGGTGCCTTTAGGTCCCTGTTGACTGTTTGGACTCTGTCTGAGGCTGTGGCTCTTCTTCAGGTGGTGTTGGAGGGACTCCCTCTAGAAATGTACAGAAATGATCTGCTGTGTTCAACTCAGGTTTTCTCAAAATCAAGTAGCACTTTGGGAAATAATAGGCTGCCAACAGTCCCAAGTTGCTTGTCAGGGAGAAAGAAACATGGACAATAGACTCCAGTCTTTTGTCCTTCAGGCCTATATAAATGGGAATAAAGGTGACCCAAACCACACAGAAAATCAGAGAACAAAAAGTAATGTCCCTGGCCAGGTTATACTGGTGAAGAGGCTTTATAGCCATAAACGTACACATGAAAGACACAAGGGCCATGACACCATTGAAGCCTTGCATTAAAGCAAATCCAGTTAAGGGTTGCACAGGACATGTCAGAAACGTTCTTATAAAATTTATTTCCATTTTAGCTATATGCTCAGAGAGTGAAGGCACCTCCTGGACAAACCAGCCGATTATGCCGGCCTGCACACCACAGCAGGCAAGCACAAACAGCCAGCTCCCTGGACCTCTTAATGTATGCAGATGAGAGGCAGTTTTCTGTGGGAACTCTGTCACAAAGAATATCTGCAAAAAGGAGTCTTACAGTTAGATCACAAAGTGCATTCTATATATGTAACTATCTTCCACAACATATGTGTTTTACTTGTTACTTCTCACCTGTACTGAGATAGATGTGATAATGGAGAGGGTCACTGTTTGGAAAATGGAGGTGAAAGGCAACTGGAGTCGACAGACCACATCCCCCGGCTGTCCCAGAAAAAGCAGCAGACTGAGACATGCTCCCATTAGGCTGACAAGAGCCACAAAACTCAGGGACCCCCCAGAGGCACACACCAGAGAGGTCCCCCTGTGTTTAAAGAACAGAGCACCCACTGACCCCTGACATATCAGCAGCACCACCCCAGCCACTATCATTTCCAAAGACTCAGGTTTGTCCCAGGACAAGACGTCAAAGGTGGGATCAGTACACTTAGTACTACGTTCCAGGGACCACTGGCGCTCAGGGCAGTCAGAACACTGTATGTCCTCTGCAAGTACAAAGAAGATATGGTTGGATTCATAAAAATACCATTTCCATTCCATTCCATCACTGTAGGTCACCACAAATAGAATAGAATAGATTAGAATAGAATAGAGTAGAATAGAATATAGCAGAATAGAATAGAATAGAATAGAATAGAGCAGAATAGAATAGAATATAGCAGAATAGAATAGAATAGAGTAGAA
>JAPQRQ010000022.1:14836970-14849359 GCA_037367365.1 Apogon talboti | reverse complement strand
GGTGGGGGTGTATTTTTTTGGGGGGGGGGGGGGGGCGTTGGATTTGGTGGATGAAGTTTAAGATGAGTCATGAGGCAGAACCCAACCCCCCCCCCCCAAAAAAAAAAACAGCAATTTCTCCCTGAAAAGGATATCCTCTGTGACATGACTCCTTTCATCTGCCATCTCAGACTTCCATCGGAGCTGCCTCTGGCTGTGCTGCTTATCTCCCTCCCTGACGAACTTTATAAGGAACTTCCTGTGAGTGATGACGTCACAGCTGGGCTCATGAGCAGAGCTGGGGAGGGGGCAGAGGAGGGAGGAGAGACAGCGCAGACCTGAAGCCTGTTTATTATCCCTCTGAATGTGTCTATTTGGTCGGACAGAGAAGGAGTTTTACTCACTAATACGCACCAGTGCACTTCTGTGTGGTTTCATGATCTCATGTCTTACTCACTGAAAATACACTTATTACACTCTACATTAAAACTCACATTTAAAGTATATTTTATAATTGTTCAAAATTGCCTCTGTTCTATTTTATTCTATTCTATTCTATTCTATTCTATTCTATTCTATTCTATTCTATTCTATTCTTCTACTTTCTTTACTTCAAACACAAAGTCAGAACACAGCTTTTAAACATGTTACAGCCTCTTGGAATAATCTACAGAAGGATTATTTTTGGAGGCATTATTTCAATTTAAAAAGATTGCTAATGCAGATTGCTTCTAAATTTTCGTTTGTGAATTTACCTTGTGATCTTTATTGCATATAATTAGATATTACATTCATTCATTTGTTGATTTGTTGATAATTGTTTTTTTTTTTTATTTATTGTTGCGTCCATGTCTATGTTGCTCTCTTTATCAGGTCGCATAAAAGATACTGTATGAGATTAAAAAAACATATTTTTCTAAATTTTCTTTTTTTACATTTACAGTTGTAAAACTCTAAACACAAAAAATTCTCAAGTCCCCCTTCCATGCTGGTCACAACTGGTCCAGAGGAATCCCAAAAATGTGCCTGAAATTATAAAGGGAGATTAGCAGACTCTGCCCCAAGCAGGGGCCAAATATGTAATGATAAGCTCCTGGGTTTGTGGGCCCCCATGCCCAAACTGTAAAATATTTACAAAGTGAAGTACAAGAACACCCTGCTTGCTCCACACACCTCTGCTTTATGCCACTATTGATTCAACACACAACTTGTTTGTAGCCATTGTATGGCTGTGTTTGGTTAACGTGTGTTGGGTTTGTTTAGCCCGGTTAGCCTTAGTGACATAGTTAATACAACCGCAGGTCAGAGTCGGCTCAGTGACTGGAAATAAAGGGTGGAAGAGAAGCAAAACGAACAAACAAATCCATGTACGTTAATCCAGTAGCCTAGGAAACCTAATTACGGTCACCATAGTGAATGTTATATCAGGTAAAGAAAGAATAGGTCCGACCCACAGCGATCTTAAAAGATAGCAGCTCAACAACACGGGTCCTGTGTGGTGGCAGGAGATTACTACACAGATGCTCTGGTCTGTTCTCTGTGTGCAGCTGTTCTTGTTTATGACACCATGCAGAAAATGCATTTCTGTACTGTGTAAGAATTGCAGTGAATTTTTGGCTTTTACATCATAAAATGAGAAGATGAAGAGAGAAAGAGTTTGCAAATGAACCATTGCATACGGCAGCTCAGAGTTTTAAAACAAAGATCATGGTTCTGCCAGTCTGTGACCATTCAAGGAATTAACCAATGCAATGGAGATGTAACTTTATTTACAGAGTTGCTGCGTGCCTGGTTGTTAAGGATCATTTACACTGAACTACAATTTTTAGTAGTTATCTGCGTCAGAGATTAAATGTGTTAAATCTTACATACTTTATTAAGATGAATTGGAAAACAAATGACTAAAGTGCTGGTTAGCTGATGTTTTCATTATATATGATGAAGTATTATTATACAAAACCTACATATTGGTTCATGCACATTTATACGATAGATTTATAAATCTTCCACTAGAAAGAACCTGAAAAGTGAATGTGCACAGTGTTTTGAAGTAGATGTGGTAGCTCTGAAACAAACCTATTCTCAGATTTTCACAAGACTATGTTGGAAACCAAAACCATACCAACATTTTTGACTTAATTTTCTTTATTAGTGACTCCAACTCTGGAGGCATTTGACCAGTGTTATATGTCAGCTAAGTGTATTCTTTTGTTTACAGCTGCTGTTTGCGAATAAATGCAGACTTTGCTCACATTAAGTTAACTTAATGCTTAAAATTAATGAGCCTTTGCACGTTCTAGAGTGCATATTCTGCAATTTTCGTGCATCCAGCCTGCCCTGCTGCACGTACACTGTACAGAGGAGGAGGTGGAGGAGGAGGAGGAGGAGGAAAACTGTTCAGATGGAAGCCTGTGCCTTTAAGGGCAAGTGTGCGAGGCGGAGCCAGTGCGTCTCTATAGTGTGGTGGACCTTAAAAGAATATTGCTGCCTACAATGTTAGACTTATCTGAAAGTGACACATTATTATCGGAGCGTCACCCATTCGCTGGCGTCCTGTTTCTGATGCATTAGAAATCTGAATAATATCGACTGAAACCAAACCCCTGGAGGAACTATATTTGACCAGAGACAACAGAAGAGGGGGTCAGACAGCGGAGGAAAACAGCGAAGTTATTTAGGTGAGTTAAGACACTAAAGTGAAGGTGTAGGCTACTATACGAGCCTTTCGCACTGTCTATTGTTTTGTATGTTGGTGCCAGCGAGACGGTGATGCAACTTCAGCTCCTATTGACTCCATTTGTATGTTTTATATGTTTTTTGCACTTTTATCAACAAAGTCAGACTTTTATAGGAAACGAGCTGCTTTTTAGTCGAAATGAATATATTTTGATTGATCAGCCTTGGCAAAACAAACTAAAACATTACAAAAGAAATCTGACAACATTTACACATGTTTATGATAAATAAGCTTTAACACAAGGGTGATAATTATTTATACATAACAGAGCGCGCGCGGGTACAACTCGGTGCGTGTGTTTTCTATTTAAACAACAATAGCATGAAGCGTCTTTTTCCGCTTAAACAAAAGGGAAATAAATCATTGTGTATCATCATTGCCGGGCCGTGCCAAAGAGCTGACTTGTGTGTTGTGGTATGAGTCACCTGCCTGCTAGAGGGCTTTTAACCATTATTATCTCAATCCGGTAAAGTGAGGGGGTGTGCGCGCGCTGTTTGCTTGCCGCACAGGTAGAGCGGGTATGGTTGCTCGGAAACCGCTGCAGGGGTGTCATGAGCGGGGTGTGAACTCTGTCTTTCATGGCCTGTGTGTGACTACTACAGTCCTGGAGCTAATAAGTCACATGGCTTGGAGGCTGCTGACAAAAGTCCCATGAAGTGAAATATAACAGTATTCTAATCTAATGCATGGTTTGGATGATATAATATTTAAATGAAATTACAATCCAGTATAAAGGTGAGAAAAGAGTGTTCATTTAGTGTTGTATCTTAAGGTTTTTTTTTTTTTGCAAAGTTACTAAAAGCAAGCAACCTAGTGTTCCACATATGCATCCTAACATCATCACACCTCCTCCTTCCTTGCACCCGTTGACCCCATGTGGTCTTATTCCCACCCAGAATCAGACTATCCCCCTATTGTATAAACACAACAGCCAGACTTGACCATAAAAAGAGCCACATTCTCTGTCCAAGTGATCCGAATTAAGTGAGAATTTCTCCTTAATGCTCTGCATGACTACACATCATTTTTGTAATCCTGTTGCCTGTAAATGCTCCTATGGTTGACTGCCAGGATGAACTGTCTTTGCACCTGTTGCAAGAGGAAGCACAAGCCTCTGGGGGTTCATTATCGAGGATCATGTTGCTTCCCGTCCCCGCCGAACCGAATCGACGGCCCTGGGCAGAGGGATTGCATGCCTTGTTGGGCAGTTTGGCTCCGGCTGATGCCCTAGGCTTCCTGTTGTTTTAGAGCTTTGTTTCTCACCAGCTGTCAGGGCAGCAAATAAATATGGCTCATAGGAGACCCAGAGCGAGGGGCCTGTGTTCTTCTCAGTCATCACGCCTACATTATAAGGAGGACAGCGTGTCATTGCGTGTACCCGCACCTCATTTGTGGTCTCCAGAAGAGTTGACTGAATGCACCTGTTTTCCTGCATTCAGGAAAACAGGACAAATAATGTCAAGGTGGCTGCTAAAGCACTTTAGAGGATTTACTGTACTTATGCAAAATCAGCAGAGCAGTAAACTTAGACACATGTTGATTTCCATGACACAGTTAGAAATGAAAGTCTCCAGACAAATGTGTCCAGCGTTAGTGACATTAAGAACAGGTTAATCTGATGTGGAACCAAAATCCAATCAGATATTTCTTCTACCATAGTGCTGATCTCTGATATATCAGTAATCTGCTGTGTTTCCTCTCCTATAAATACTGTATACATTGTTCGCTCAGCCCTGACACATACTTGACATGACATGAACATGCAGGTCATTTGACATGAGGAGTTCTTGCAACATCAGGTATATCTGTGGTAACAGGAGCAGCCCTTTCCTCTGCTCTTCAGGCCAAGTGAGATTTCAGCACTGGAGCGCAGCACGGTAGAGTTTTAAAATAAACTATAAACTTCGAAAGAGAAGAGGCAAAGTCTGTGGTAAAAGAAAGCTAAACCTTTGGTAATTGGTTCACACTAACACCTGAATGCAGCAAGCTTGAACTGTGCAGACTGAGTAGTTGAAATATTAGGGTCAGTCCATTATCTTACATGGTGTGGTATCAAAGACGTCGTATTCATTAACTGTCACTGGTTCCACCTTAAGAGAGTTTGGAATGAGGTGAAGCCTATGCTTATGTTTTGTTTCATAACACAAAACCAATGTATTTTCACATCTGGTTTATTTAGAGCAGTTTCTGTATAAGAAGAGGCAACATTTTTGCAATTAGAGGCTTCCGTTTGTCAAACTATTGCTTCTGCTTCTACTTTGTAAATTTTGTTCGCATATATTGGAAAGGCTCCGTCATACTAAGCTCTTTTGATTTTCCTCTGTCTTTAAAGATGGTCGTTTCATCTTGTCACATAAAAAAATATCACATGCACAAGACCATAACAGAATATTTTGCTCGGTGGGAAATCTGTTATTTGCTTTTTATTCTAATACTGATATTTTCTTTCTTTCTTGGCTTCACTATTGGATGTTGGCTTTACTTTCAGAGCACATTTTTCATGTGCCGTCTGTTCCATCATCTGCTATTGCTTTCAAGCCTCTCTACCTGTCATTCATGGCTGTGTCCTGGCTGTGTTACAGGTGAACAGAAGAAGGGGCAGCCAGCTGGGCGATCTCAGTGTTTCCTGGCTTTGATGCGACCCGAGTGTGCCTGGAGCATGTCCACAGTGGGCTTGACTGCCCAGGAGATCTCTCTTCCCATAGAAAACCCCTTCCTGCGGGGCAGCTACTGTCACAGCATGGCTGGATCCAAATCGTCCTGGGGCTGCCCTCCTGAATGGGAAAAGTGAGTATTCAGGTGCCACTACTAGAAGGCCATAACAGAAGCAATATTAGAAGGAGACAGTTTTTCAGATTTATACAATATGATAACGTGATCATTGCTATTGTAAGATTTCTACTAAATCACTACATAATGTTACTTATTTGACCTGGTGATAATAAAAGTCATCTTCCTCTGCAGCGTCTACTTCAGTATGAAAAGTTCAACACATTACAGCACTAATGCTCAGCTAAAGGGTCCACCTCCACCATCACAAAGTTGTGAGAGTAAGTGCATCTTCTATAGAAATTTTGCATTGTACTTATATGTGGTAACGAAGAAAAAGCCAATTCCAGCTACAAAGTATGAAGTCAACCATTTAGTTCCTTGTATTATAACGTATATTGAAATTTCACTAGTAAATTGAAGTAGGTGTCACACAGCTTGACACTCTAGTGTTTGTGTGATGGTAATTTTACATTTCCTCTTTCACAGGACAGAAACACAGTCCCAGCACCCAGAGATTTTCTCCAAAGAAATCCCGGCCCTCCACTCTCTCCCTGTCCTGCAGTATTGAACCATCTACCCCTAGTCCTGTTGATGACGGTCAGATCCCCTCATCCCAGCTCTATATGATCAGGTGCAGCAATCCACCACAAACGCCGGAGAAATACTCGAAGCCTCTGCCTCCTATCCCTCTGCAAACAGACATCAGCACTGAGCAGGCTACAGACAATGAGGTAGAATCTCTCATAAGCTCAGATGACAGGCACTGCCTGATGTCTGATCACTGTAGCAAAGCGTCTCCTTTTCGATATGGAATTCTGAGTCAACGCAGCTTCAGGGACTACGGACAAATCAACCCGGCTTACTGTGACAATCCTTTAGGGCCACAGAGCCCGAGGCCAACCCCACCGCAGCACCAGACGCATCCGCAACAGGAAGTCCGTGAAAAGTATGAGCCACCTGAGACGGCCGTCTGTCAGAGGCAGCAAGACAAAGCTCAGAGGAAGTTACGGCGCTCTCACTCTGGCCCTGCTGGATCATTTAACAAGCCTTCTTTACTGCACATCACATGCCACAAACGTAACACTCACAGTATGTATAAACCTGAAGTGCCACCCCCTATCCCTCCACGAACATCTGGGGCTTACAGCGATGAGGACAAACCACCCAAGGTACCCCCAAGAGAACCTTTGTCTGGAGGCAGCTCTCGTACCCCGAGTCCTAAGAGTCTACCCACGTATGCCAACGGGGTGATGCCCCCAACACAAAGCTTTGCACCAGATCCCAAGTATGTAAGTCGGGGCTTACAGAGACAGAACAGTGAGGGCTCCCCCTGTATCTTTCCTGTTATAGAGAATGGCCAGAAGAGCGCAACACACTACTATCTTTTGCCTGAGAAGCAAGCTTTTGAGGACTCATCGGAGAAGTTTATCCGGGTCATGGACTGTCCTACAGCTCGCAATACAGATGTGTCCAACACAGACTGGGACTGTCACAACAGGAGGAAAGCACATGTGCATTTAGTTTGACACGCTTTATATGAAGTAACAGAGGACTCTTTTATAAACGAGCAAACAACCACTAAACCAAATGGTGAAACTGGACACTAACAACCCTCAAACCGCTGCTTTTTACCTTTTTTTTTATACTCCTTATGTATTCTGAACACACAGGGTATGTGCGCACTGCATTTAGTTACTGGTAATGTTGGAGTATCATCTATCACAACAGAGATACTTTACTTAAGTGTATCTCCGACCGTAGGCTGTAGGCAAACTTCAATATTATAGAACTTATTTTTGATATGACTTTTATTTCATGACATTCACTGTCGTTTTTGCTGATGATGTGGTACAGTCAGAAGGTACAAGCAGGCCTTGAACCTGATGTGCTCAGTGTTTTGTGTCTGGATGGTAGAGGATGTTTTGTCAGATGCATGGGGAGGTTTTGATGCTGCTCTTGTGAGTGAAAAGGGACAAAAGGTCAGTAATGTAACCATGTGTCACATAATATATGAAGTCAAAATACAAGGCCAATAACTTTTTTAACAAAATGAAGGATGCTAGCACACACAAATCACCTTTCTGTTTATTATTATTATTATTATTGTCGTGGTACGTTTTGTACCAAAAGCTGGGTTCATTACTGATTCCTATTTGTGTCTTCATTGGAAGGCCTACTGCAACTCATGGTGCGGTTGCGTGTATGTATGCGCGTGGATGTGTTTGTTAATGTGAGCAGTAGTGGGAAAAGTGTTTCGTGGATTCTACATAGAATGAATTTCTACTTTTAGTTGAAACTTGTCAACTATACTTGTTACCATGCTCTGCTTATTGGCAGCGCCTGCTTTTGAGTACAGCTCTCTGAAGTGCACACATCTGGTTGTGTTCTTTCAGTGTCCAGGTCTGTTTTGTTGAACAGAAATTGAATATAAATGAATGTATGCTATTCTTTCTGAAATTCCATCATTTGGACATTTGGAGGAGCCTGTTTTGGTCAAGCTGTGAGTAATTGCTTGGAACTAATTTAATTTATACTACCTCCCTTAATAATTATCCTATATTTCACATATTCTTTGGTGTCGAAAAGGTGAAATCTGAATCTACAAATCATAAAATTAGTTATAACAGCTTTATATCTGACCTGACACACGTTGTGATTCAGATTAAGAGTAACATAAATCAATTTAAACCGGATATCCTTAAATAAAGATTTTAGATCATACAGATATTGGATCACTAGAAGTTAGGCTAACCTGTTGATACAGACACATTACAAAGACAGTACAGGGTTTACCTACCTGACATAGACTTTCCTGTTCTGCTCATGCATTCCTGTCTTACATGATTGCAGTGGGTGTGGTCTGAGAGACTTTGGCTGCTGGCAGCCTAGAAAATATATGAATTTTATTGTCATAGACTATTCAAGACACATCAGGATTTTAGTAAATGTAGCACATGTATTGAAGTAACCTTGGTATTGAACATGGTGTTCAGTTTGGGAAACAGAAAACTGCTAAGGTCAAACGGTCATTGAAGTGTACTATTTCTCTCCCTCCTGCTCACAAAGCTTTGCAGATTTCTTTTTGCTTTGACTTAAATGTCTGAAAAATGTTTACATCATACACTGATACTATTTAATCTTAAGGTATTCATATGTCTTATTAGATAATAAAACTGAATGAAGACAAGTTTATCAAGAAATAACATCTCTGCTGTGGTGAAAACATGCACTGGGAGAGTACAGTATGCAGTGTACAGTATTTAACAATTCCATTTGTTGTAATGAATAGTTGATGAGTATATAGTCTTTACAAAGGAAGCAAAATAAAAGTACTTATTTATGAATCTGCCTCATTCTGCTTCTTTAACCTGCCAGAGTAAACCCTTAACTCAGCTGCTTGGCCTGTTTTATCACCCACACACCCTCATGCTGTGCCTTATTATGACTGGCCTCTATCCAGAAAGAGAAGAGTGACTTACAATGGGTGACTGACAGGTGTACAGTATATCGCCTTCCTCTTCCTGGTTAGATCACGTTTTCATCCTGTATGACTGCTTCGATGCTTTGTGGCAGCCAGCTTTTTGCACCCACAGATTTTTAAGCACAACAATGTTGCGAGTGTTTTACTCTTGACTTGCCTCCATGTGGTTAGGCATGAAGCCTAAACCACAGTAAACCACAGAGTCGAATAATTACCAAATAAGTGGCTGTTCAGCTGCAGTTACAAAATGAAGCAGCGACCTTATCTGCGGGTTCTCTGTGCAGATGGTAATTAGTTTTGTATTATCCTCCTGATAGAACCAAAAGGCGAAGGTTTCAACTCTACCTGTAAACCCTTTAACCTGATTCGCTATTGAGATCTGCTAGGCGACAGCGGGGGTGGTGGCTATGGAAACTGAAGACAGGCTGTTCATTTCCAGTGCAGTCTGTTGGGGGGCCAAAAAGATCAAGTACCAGATATCCTAACCAGGAACATGCTCATCGATTTACTTCTGAAGAAGTAAAAAGAATATTCTATATTATTGCAGTGATTCAGCTTTAGAAAGAATAATGCTAGGGGAAGCTGCAATTTCAGATTTTTACCACTTTAAACTATTTCATGATATTTGACAAGATGTCTGAAACCTTTCATCACACTGGAGAGAAGCAGTATCATCATGATTCAGTCACTTTCTGGCTAAAGTTACTATTTATGTCTATTTCTACTATTCCCTCTATATTTCACTGTTAGAGCCACAGTTATACATAAATCTTTTTTACTCATGTACATTGTCAACACCAAGCTTTTTTAGTTTCATTTGAAGAATAAACTTTAACAGCTTGACTTCAGTCAAATATATTTTTGAAATTCAGAAGGGACCTTGCCTTGTTCTTCCTATGGAATAACAAGCAAAACAAACTCATTCTATTGATAAGAATCATAGTCATCACGATTACTGCCCCATTAATCGCTATACAGCTCTGACAGATTATCTGTCACAAGAAGAGACTGTTTATTTCATCTGTCTACACTCTATAAAGATGATGTGCAATTGGGAATGTCTTCAAACTAATAAACCACTCATGTGAAATAATACCACGCTAATATTTATATCATCATAAATGTAAATGAGTGAATTGAAAAAGGTGAGGGCCTTGTATGCTGGATTTGGACGCACTAGTGTAATGTCTAAAAACTCATAAGTGAAGGAGCTAATCAGGCATATTACGTCAAATGATTTTACAATAAAACACCTACCATCTGCACAGCAATTACTGTAGACATAATGACTAGATTAATCCTCAATAGTAATACAAACCAGCGTTACAGAGGCAACCAATATGTCGGTTTACAGTCTTAAAATAACAAAATTGCTTTCATCTGGGTTGAAGACATAATAAATCTCTAACAAACGTCTGTTATTTTAATATGTGGTTCAAATATATATTTATATTTCTATAGAAATTCTAATTTATAAAAACAATCATCTTATTAAAAAAAATCATATTATACCATGATGTGTTGTCATATAATTCCTGTCAACCACTTTACAAACAAGTAATTGATACTGAGAAACTAAAACAATATTATATTTCTGATATATATTTTTAACATATATACCACAGCAGCACAGAACGTATAAACATATTCCTGTATAACAAACAGAAATAGCTAGACAACATATAATATTTGCACTGATGCTTGTTTTGTATATTTTCTTATCATTTAGATTTGTAAATATTTAACTCAGACTAAAGTCCTGCTGGTTAAATTTTACTCAGGTCACAGTACCTATACAGTACATTAAACAAGAGGAAGAGGTGTACCACTAGGTGGAGACAAACAGACAATACTGTTGAATACACTTAAAAACTAAATTCGTGTTTTAGATTTTGTTGTGTTTTGTTCTGGCTCTGTTCCATAACTAAACTGCATCACAGTGCCATTGTCACAACTATTTTAGTACAAAAAAATACAGAGTACAGATTATATACTGGTAAAATCTGATAAAATGCTGACTTATTTTCACAAAGGTTGTCACTGAGTCTGACAAAACCAGCTTTTCATTATAATTTCTCCCCAATAAATTAACTCAAAAATGTGTAAAAGGTCTCTCTGCCTCTACCTCTGTCTCTTCACAGACGATTAACGTCATCTAGTGGTACAAACTTGTAATTACAAAAAAAATTGTGTAGAAGCCCACCAGCAACCACTACAGGCAGCGGGGGTGTGGGCCCTGATGCCCCTTCAGGACCCACCAGCCAGGGATCAGATGATGATTCCCAGAGGAGTTGGAGGAGGTTCCTGGATACAAAGAGGCCAGAGGGGATTTGCTCCTCCTGTTGCTATGGCAACACAAACACAGATGGATGGGTCGACTAAAATGATAGATATTGACTAAATAAAATAGGACAGATGTTCATAATTTTCATTCATTCATTCATTTTCCTAATCGCTTAATCCTGTTCATCTATTGGAACTTAAGATATTCATAATAAATTACAACAAGACGATTACAGGAAGTTGTGTAAGGCTGTCATCATCAATATACTAATAGCAAAAGAAAAAGCATGTTAAAAATGATTCATGGATATATGGACAGATCTAAGAACACATTAACTACATAACAACGTCAGACACAAGCCTTCCATTAACTAATCATAAGTAGAGTATGATTACAGGATGTTGGAGATGGAAAGTTTAGTCCACCTCCAAAATTACAGAAAGCAATAGATATAATTTAGAAAAAAAAATCATCTTAGGCCCTATTTACATGACGTTTCACTTGAAAAAATACAAAGTGAGGGGCTGTTCATGTACAAGTTTTGACTTCGTAAATAGTATTTCCCATAATTCCCATAGTGTTTGAAAGCAGCATGAGTAGATCTTTTTATCCAGGACTTTTACTCAAGTTAAAGTGAACAGTTAATTTAAAATGTATTTCTACATTTCTTTAAGCAGTTTCTGTTCATGTTACTAAAACTCACATTATCTGTGTGAGTAAGATTTATTTACACACAATGGTCACAAAGTCTTCACAATAAGCAACAAATAATAGAAGCATAATAAAAACAGTTAAATATAAAATAAAATACAGAGAGAAACAGAGTAAAAAACATAAAGGCATATTATATATATCATATATATGTCATATAATACTTGTTTAATTGTTATTATAGTTTTGCTCTCTTTTATGTACATTTCTTTTAATTATCATGTTGATAATATATTGTCTAGTACATATTGCATAAATTACTGTTGTAACTATGTTGTAATAGAGTATTTTAATATGTATATTTGATGTATATGTATTTAGAGAGAGAAATGAAGTAAAAGCCATGTCTGAGATACAGTAGATAGATAGATAGATAGATAGATAGATAGATAGATAGATAGATAGATAGATAGATAGATAGATAG
>JAPQRQ010000022.1:14816749-14829331 GCA_037367365.1 Apogon talboti | reverse complement strand
TCGGTTTGATTTTGGTAGGTTTAACTACAGTTGTGACTGTGGAAGTTGGTAGTGTTGATTCAGTGTGTTTTCTTGTTTCTGTTGAAGCTGGTGCTGTTGATTGAGTTGTTTCTGTTGTGACAGTAGAGGAATGTGGAGCAGTTGTTGACGAAACCACTGTTGTAGAAGACTCATGGCTTGTTGGTTGAGCTCTCAGTATTGTTGATGTTACAGTGCTTTGTTCAGGAGATGTGTCAGTGAAATAGGGAGGTGACGGCCTGGAATTGGAAGGTGAATTAGGTGAAATGTCAGGTTTTGGATAAGAAGATCTGCTTGTGGTAGTTGTAACCCGTGTTGTGGCGACTTCGGAAGGTGGCAGTTTTAAATCAGTTGTTTTTGTCATTGTTTCTGTTGAAGTTGGTACGGTCAATTCACTTGTTTCTTTTGTGACATTTGAAGAATGTTGTACAGTGGTTGACGAAATCTTGGTTGGCGAAATCATCTCTGATTTGACTGCCGTGCGTCTATTCATGTGAGGTTTAGTTTTTTCAGTTGTGTTCCTCTTTATTTCATCTGATCCTATTGATTTTTTCAACACTAAATTAGTACTGAAATTCAGTTGTTGTTTTGTCTTATTCCAGTTTATTCTCAAAACCTGTGAAATGTCATCTTTGGTCACATCAATATTCTTGTGAATTTTCTTCTTTTTACTGTTCTTTGTGTTCTCTTCATTCCATTTTTCATCAGGTTGATGTAGTTTTCTTGTCCCAGTTTCTGTCAATAAAGACAATATGTGGGGAAAAATAAATATATAATACATAGTGCCATCAGTTTCAATTATAACAACCTAACTACTACGTTTCAATTCAGTATGACCCGAAATGACCTATAACGATGTCCCAATTATGTTGAATCATAGGAAACATCAATAGACTAACAGACAAACCTCTAATTAGGGTTGTAAGGCCATGCAAAATTTAGTTTGTTATATATTTGTTTAATTGAGATGAATGAGGAGGAAATTTTTAAGCTATGCATTTTTAAATATTTCCAAAATAATGAAAAGTCAGTCATGTTTAATGAGACAAAATTTAATTGTAACAAATACTGCAGCAATGACAAATAACAAATTTTCCATAATTTGATAATAAATGAACAACTAGAACAAACAGTGGTAGCACAGTTATGCAATGGTTGGTACTGTTGCGTCAGAGAGAGAAGTTTCTAGGGTGCAACTCAGTGCCATCTAGCTCAGGCCCCTCTGGAGTTTTCAGGTTCTGAGTACTCCAGCTTCATCCAATAGCATGAAATGGTCCCTCTAATTTACACTATAATTAACATTCTGAGCAGCAAGACAGTGGTGCATGTATGTGCAACAGTTCAGTACTCCCTGATCCAATGCTCTTTAATTAGCCTTGATTAGCTTGACTGTACATAATACTGACACAGTGGAAAGAGTCTCCAGTTTCAACTTTGGACATCCATAAGGATAATCAACTAAAACTCACTGATCAAAAACAAACAGTTGCCTTGTCCAGGTCACATACAGCATATCCCTCTCAGTGCCTGCGTAAGGCATCCAACATCTTACAGGACTCGCATCACCCTGCAGAAAAACTCCACCCTCAGGAAGGAGATAGAAGTCCATTCATCCACAGACCATAGCATAGATGAACAGCGTTTATCCTCAAGTCATTCCCACATTGACCTCTGCACTCAAATCACACAGCTAGACAATACTGTGCCACACCTGAACTATTTTTATTCATTCATTTAACTTCTGACATGCACATTGCTTTTAACACCATGCCACTATATCGTGTGTCAGAGCTACATATGTCTAAATACTGAGTTTTATTTACAATAATGTTTTAAGCACCTTTTAAGGCAGTGCACTTGAGTTATGTTGTGCATGGCACGCAATGATCTTATCTTATCTTGCCTTATCTTATCTCTCTTGTCTTATCTTGCACCTCATGACCCTACGCTTAAGCGTAAGCAGTTACAATGAAATGGTAAATGGACTGCGCTTGTATAGCTTTTTTCCGCACTTTCATGGTGCCCAAAGCGCTTTACACTGCCTCTCATTCCCCCATTCACACACACACACACTCATACACCAGTGGGCGGCTGCTGCCATGCAAGACGCTGCCAGGTTCCACTGGAAGCAATTTAGGGTTCAGTGTCTTGCCCAAGGACACTTCAACATGTGGACAGTCGGAGCCAGGATTCGACCCACTCTACCAACTGAGCCACAGCCGCCCTAAATATGAATGAATTTTTATTTACTAAATTAAATCAACAGTGCCAATTTTGGTTTAATAGAAATCACGAAGTAACACTAACTTTCTCCTTTGTGCTACTGCAATCTCTTGGTTGGCAATAAAAACAAACTACTATCGAGATTTACTGAAGACGCATGGCAAAAAGTTAGCGCCGGAAAGGTGTGGGCACAGTTACTTTTGCGGATGGCCCATTTGCAGATACAGTATATTTTTAGGAGGAGTTTCCCTTACAGTGTTAACATATTGAGGAGGAAACATGCAACATGTTTTTTTTTAAGGTTTGCAATTAGTTTTTCCTTTTACTGCTAATTGCTTCATTATTTAATATGATAATGGACTGGATTTCTGTAGTGCTTTTTCAAGGCACCTAAAGCATTTTACATTATCGATCTACTCACACACACTGGGGGTACCTGTCAATGTCTTTGGTCTGTGCTATTTTTAATCTGTCCTCTCTATGTGTCCTGTGTTTTTAATGTTTTGTGTATAATGTTTGAGATGCCCTCAAGGGTCAACCTCATTTTAGGTCCAAACTCCAAAATTTTAACAATAGTAAGTTTCTTACTAAACATTTGGTGCTTTTGTAGATTCACCGTGATTTGTAATATGCATGTATAGATATATAACATTGTTAAAACTGCACCTTTTCAGAAATTAATTTGACTTAATTTTTCCACTAAAACAAAGAGAAAAAGTTTGGAGTTCTCGTTATTTATATGTAATTATGTTGTTAATGTACAGGTCCAGTCCTATTGAGATCACACTGAGCTATATGTGGCCCCTGAAATAATGAGTTTCACACCCCTGAATAGTTTACATTATAGCTCTGTTAGCTTAGCTGTGTTTTTAGACAGAAAACAATCACAGTAAAATCACAAATCACCTCTGTTGTTGTTGTTGTTGTTGATCTGTTGTGAATTGACTAAAAGAAGGTCATATCTGTCACAGTTTCAGTCTGTAATCAGTGAATTTACCAAAGATAATAACATCACAGAATAATTTTACACCTTAAGCTTCATAATCAAACTCACCTGTGGAGAAGGAACACGATTTCAGCATCAAGCTCCATTCTTTTACTTTAGAGCTTTATCCAGTTGTGAAAACAATAGCAATGCTTCTATTTGAACCACTTTACCATGTTCTTTGTCTCTGTAACTTGATTTTTAATAGTTCTCATCCTCAACTCTCACCACATTCTGAAGTTTTAGTCAGGCTGAAATGACTCACTACTGCCTCTAGTGGTCTAATACATTCACTGACACATCAGCCTGCAAATCCAGTGCATATACTGTACAATACAACACAGTGACATCTTCAACATCAGAACTCTTTGTAAAAAAACAAATCTAAACAATTGTACTTCTAGGTATTTTTAAATATATTTTAAAGAACACAATGCACATGTTTAATATCCTTTGTCCCATGTGTACAGAAGGTAAATCCCTCTAGAATGCAATATTAACCTCCCTCACAGTGTACCAAACAGAAATTTGAATCTAACCCAAATATTACGTGCTAAAATTGCTTTGTAGTAATCCATGTACTATTACACCTGTGTTTTTTATAGTGTTGCATGGATGTATCTAAAAACAAGAGCTTCATCTTAGCTTTCATTATATGTTCATAGTATTTAAATAAAACGTGAGTCAAAACCTTTTTATTCTACTAGTTTCAGCTCTTTTTTGATGCATCCACACATCTCTATAAAGAGGTCTGTCTGTTCATACACGGGTCCAAATTATGTTTAAATGGATGTGTCTTTAAATGTGGGAAAAACATTTACTTCATAGGACTGATTTGGATTCGGCGACCAAAGGTCACAGGTCAAAATTGCTGTAACTTCAAAAAACATTCTTTTGGCCATAACTCAAGTGTTTTCACTTTAATTGTGACAGAAATTGACAAACTTGTAATGGAATAAAGGATAAATAGGTCCACTTCTCTATGGTCTATAAGGGAGGACAGCATGTTTCTCCTTTTATTCTTGTGCTTGATGTCATGTTGTGCAGCTGCTTCTCTGTTACTATTTTGTGGTGGATATTTTCTTGTCATGAACCAACACTTACATGAAAAAGCTGCAACAACTTATACTATGAACTGCTGCTGCATTCTACTGTTGCTACTTATCAGGTGTTTCTTGATAAAAACTAAACTTGATGTTTGTTGTTTGGAGGTTGAGCAAAGACATTATGATGCAAAGAGTTGCTATATCTGATTTAATTCACTGTTCATGTCTGTTTACTTAGTTTAATAGAATAACTGAGGTCATATTGAATGATAATTCTGTCCTCCAGGGGTGAAAAGACTGTATTTTAATTATGTGAGGAAGATATCTGAGGTGTAATGATTATATTCTTAATCTTTTCTGATTCTGTAATTATTGTATAAGTATCCAAATCACCTATGATCAGATCTCTTTTATGTGAAGTGTATGTCTTTAGTGGAAATTAGATTGCACCAGCACATTAAAAATACAGAGGCTTGGATAATGTCATAAAATTAACCTTATTCCTCAAAATCAGTAACGTATGGAAATTTTTCATTATAGACAGGTTCATAATTAAAATATTACATATATCTGATCAAATTTAAGGATGAAATTTACTGTCAATGAGACTGTTTACAAATAGTAATATTTGTGTATTGTAGAAGAGTTTATTTTGTCATTGGGAAATTATCTTTAAGCATTATCTAGTTTTATTCCTGATGATTTGCTAAGATTGCTCTTATTTATATTGAAATAAAATGGAATGAACTGTGATATGCAATGATATTAATGTTAAGGAGTTTACATACAAAAAAATCCTTCAATAAATTGAAGTAATAAATTAAAGACTTACCTTGTGGTGTAAAAAAAGTGCTATATGCCATCAGCATAATACCCAGAAAAGTGAAGATTATGAGAATGCCAGAGAGCTTCCTCCAGGTAAAGGATTCCAAAGAAATCCACTTTTTCATTTTCTTTCACGTTCAGGTAATCATCCAACACATGGAATTTTGACAGTTCAGTCCATATGTCAACTCATATGCGTTACATGAAGCAGAATAATTTAGATTTTCTCCGATTTTTTTGTCTTGCGATGAACTTCTGAGGATCTACTCCTGTGACCGTCAGTGAATTGGATGTTCAGTTCAGTTCTGTCAGCAGCTGTTGGCAACATAAACTGAGGACTATCAGAATCACATTTACCCTCTGTGCCATCAATGATCAACTAGAAAGTGAGGCTGGTGCTGATGTAGCGTCCACCTTAGGCAAACTTCTGATGTTGTCGTGATTTGTGAAGTTTGGTGTTGAGTACGCTCACACCCAGCACACGCTTACAAAGGCCATGGTGACGTTGAAATGGGAAAGGACTAAGGTGGACATTGGGTGGAGTTGATGGTAATATAAAGATTGATTACCCAATGTTACATTAGAAAATAAGCAATCAGCTGGATGACGTCGTGTGTCTTGGCTTACAGACTGTTATATTGAGTAACATTGACAAAACAGCCACTTGAAATGAACAGTAAGCCTATAAATAGAGCATTTAGAATGATTCCAGAAGGCCAAACAACCAGTGTCAATAGCCCCAGGAGAAAAGGAGTGCTGACAAGGTTACAGGTAAATATTTCTTTTGAAGTCCAAAGAGTTTTGGATACAGCCCTCCACACCTTTGTTTGCTTATTAGAAAATCATTTCTGAAGTGGCAGTCAGCAAACTACAGACTATTTCCTTCTCACTTTGACAGACTGTAAAATTTGTTCCAAAGGAATTGAAAATGTTTAGGACGTGACTTTCAAATCCAATCTATGGTGCATAAGAATAAAGATGACAAATGACTGTGTATATGCGATGGCACACTGCTTCATAACTACAGGTACAGCGGGAGATGCACAGTAAAGCAGTAAATGAATCAAACTGTCTGAGGGAAGCCATATTTTGAGGTTGATATTTGTTTCTGCTGGGCTTTCATATGGATATAAGGGTGTCGGCAAGTGTGACTTGGCTTTAACTAGTCATTTTTATCATCACTTGCTTGATACAAAGCACACTTATGGACTGGCCTATTGATGTGTTACAGATAAGGAACCTACCACATGAGAACAAGCATGTGACAGGGACGTCCAACAGCAGTATAAGTATTTATGACAAAAATCATGTCAATTTGAATCTTGGCACTGTTTTATTTAAGGATATGTAAGGCTGTCTATTCTGAGATTTACATTGTTCCAGAAAAATCACCTAAAAGCTTCCCATGGAAAATGAGCCCATAATACAGAAAATAATATTTACATGTATGGGTGTTTGACAGAAGATATAACTTATGATGAAATTGCCTGTTTAAGGTTACAAATATAGACCTGCTTGTGTTTTTATTAAGTATTGATATCAGTGTTACATTTTTTATGCACATCAAGCAAAGTTTGTTATAAAGAGTTTGCTTAATGTATTGTACAATTTATAAAAGAGCAGTGTATCTGTCATGTGTCGATATTTTAATCTGTATATATTATAATATTCGGTCTTTGAAAAAAAAAAAACTATTAGGTCGAGGAGACGCCATTATGAACACCTAAACCCATGTGTGACGTTTTTTAATCAGGGAACAGCTTACAGAGGTTGGCCAACCATTACCTGCCAGTAAGGGTGGAGAAGGATCTTTGAGCCTAAAAAGAACTGGGCACAATAAAGTATGCCAATAGTCATATCAACAAACCCACCCTCTACTGATTTCTTTGTTTTTGTTTGACATTATTGATGTTCATTATTGATTAATGTATGCACTTTCAAATACAGGTAGTTGACAAAAGAGGGAGGGATGACGACAAAGTTCATGAGTCAAGTTCATAGAAAATGCAATTTTCATTTCTTCCTGTGAGCGGTCTGCAAAGAGGACTGTTCAATAACCAGAATGAAACTGAACATTATGAATTAAAAGAACATGATTTTAATATGAATTCTTCACAGCAACTACTGAAGCACTTAGATACAGTATCTGTGGTCTCTGTGAGTAATCCTTTCAGTGCGTCAGGAAACAAAGCGGTCAGTTCTCTTTCCAAATGTCTGTGATATCCTTCAGTAGTGGACAGTCGCACAGTCTCCAACTGTCACACTTCAGCCTGTCGCTGTCCTTCCTCCACACCTTCCTCTGCTGCTGTGGATGTTTCTGTCTGCTCTGCTTGGGCTCTGTGGCGCTCGGCCTCTGTTATTGTCATGGGATGCAGGGGAAAGAATCCTGATAAACCTGACAGAGAGAGAGGAAAGTGAGGTAAATACATCATCATTCACTACATGCTTCCCAAACATTTCCAGGGATTGACATATTTTAACAGACTTCAGGTGCTGAAACAAAGTCAGTTTAAGAAATTCTCTTTAAGAAATTATTCCATGACTGAAATCTTCTCCGCTCACAAATATCTTAACAACCACCTGACAAACATATATTACACATTTGTTGGGACGTATTTGCTCTTTCTCTTATGTAAAGAGTGTTAATGTGGTACTTAAAGCTACAAAATGTCAATGACTAGTAAATACAAACACATATATCTCAATATGAACATTGTCCAAAAGGTGCAGCTAAAAAAAGTCACAGATGGACCTCCTTTATTAAACAACTTATTATGGGCGATACAAAAGTCTGGAATTCCTGACAATGAAATTGTGCAACATAGATCCACCTTAAAAGAACAGCTCATGTCTTGAATACACACCTAGAAGTTTGGCCACTGGCTTTGTTGGATGTGCGCCACAGCCGATCCAGTATTTAATTCGATCGAAGTTGAAGCTGACAAGTTTTTCGTTGTAGATGTTAGGAAGGGGGTCAAAGGTGCCCAGCTGCTCTAAATATTTCCCATCTCTTGCTCTTTTGTTGTAAGCTGCCACGATACGATAAAAGGGTCTGTTACTCTGATTGTGGCCCGCAAGAGCCAGTCGGATGACAACGTGACCTCCATGGTACTTCTTTAAAAGGAGCGATGCTGCAAAAGAAAATGAACACAATAAGCAATTTCACAAAGGAAAACAGAGCTTTGTTATCCATTGCTGCTGCACGCACAATGGTAAAAAAAAACAATACCTCCATCTCTGCAAGATTTAAAAACTGTAATGTGATAGGCCTAAAATGTGTAGTTCGTGAAAAATTGTGAAGGGCAAACATTAGGGCATGTGTACATCACAGATTAAAGACAAACTTTTAGCAAACACTAATTTCCCTCCCTCTTCTCCACTTCCACTGTGGTTCAGTTAAAAGCCTTTTAAGTAGGAAGGAGAGAAAGTGGCATAGTACTAAATTGTTCATTACTTGCCTTAGTTTAAATTTTCTCTCTTGTAACCTGTAATCTATATTTTATGAGTTTGAGCTTCAAGTGGTTCTCAGGCCACACCTGTTTTTTTCCAATTCCTGTGGGTAAATTTTCCATATTTTGAGACAAAGCAAAAATTACCAACCTACCACCTTCACACAACAGATTTACAAATGATTTTTCGTCATGAAATTAGAGAAACAAACAAAAACCTCTAAAAAGGACCTCTATAAATGCAATCACCTTTGACCAGGTGCAATGATTACATACTGAATGCCAGTTACACTTTATCTATCAAGAATAAATCACAATGTCACAGTCATTTCACAAGTAAAAATATTCAAACGTCATGGGAAACTGTATATTTTCTTTTTCTCTTTTTCTTCTGTTTCATGTCTAAGTATAATGTGATAATGAAAGAAAACGTCCTGAAAAGGAAAAGAAAGGAGAGGGGAGAGAAAGAGGGCTTTCTTCCAGCTCTCCTTACTCTTCTTGCCCGTAAAGAACATGGTCATTTCTGTTACTTCAGTGATACTGTCCTCAATTCACTACTTGGTAGCTCTGTCCAATATGACTTCACTCATTTAGCCTAAGCATTTGAGACTACTCTTGTTTTGATATGCACGTTTCTTTGTATAATGTATATATGTATCTGTTGTAATTTATTTATTAATTATTGCTGCCTTTGTCTTTTCTTTTCTTTGTGGTTATCTATGCTAAGGACTAAAAAATGACAAACACTGTTCTTTGGATCCCTACAGTCATATTAAGTAAATATAAAATTCCGAACAAAATCGATTAAATAAATGCTACCATGGTAATACTGTATTGTCTGCCAAAACAACTTAGTTTACACGCACAGCTTGTTTACAATTTGTTTTAAAGCTACTAAAGCCGTTTTAGTATGTGTACCTGAACAGTCTGGTAAATATTATGATACATGTACGTGGGGCATGATATGCTCTAATTGGTTGTACTTACATAGATGGACCATGGTGCTAGTTGGAATACCCTGCAACACAAGAAAAGCACATTTACTTCAGTTAAAATGGGACAAAAACGTGCTACTACTAGTCTTTATTGTACGAATCACCTTCATTAACAATCAGTGTTTATTAACTGATGAGGACACTGTAACTTAAGCTAGTCTGAGGTGATGCTAAATGCTAAAGCTAACTCGACAGCAGATAGCATCATCTATCTTCGTGCTATTTGCACATTAATCAAATAAGCAAGATACCTGTAGCGGTGCCAAATGAAGTTACTATTTTCCCCAGATATGAACCTTTTCAACTTCACTTCAGAGTTGATAAAAATGTGTTTTAATTAGCCTATATAACGCTTCCCGAACTGTGGTAATGTGACATTTGTCAGCGCGCAGCCATATTTAAACAGGAAGTGACGTAGGGTCTCTGCATCACTACTTCACCCTGACGCTAGGTGGTGCTGTTGCACTGTTCCGTGTTCTCTGCACCACTGGAGTGTGCAACAGAAATATAGCTATAAGTTTGCTTTTAGTATAAGCCCACGCTGTCTGAGCGTTTGTTTTAAAGATGTAAAAAGTTGAAGATGTGTTAAAATTATCTCTATAAATTATTGGAAGGTTTGTTAATGTACCTAGAAGAAAAAAATAGACATAGCAATCAAGTGTATATGTGTATGTTGGTCAGAGGCAGCAGTAGAAGGCTATGCAGTGTTCCCATAAATAAGATCTACAGTAGTAACACTGTGTGTCTAATACTGATTATAAACAGTTTGAGCAGTAAAAGTGGTGGTTATAGAGAATCACTCCGTTCCATTGAACTAAATTGTTTGGGGTGTATTTTTTAACATAGTAGTTAATCATTATAAACTGTGGACTGTGGCTCCAAAACCGTAGGCTAGTTTTTAATTTAATTATTTCCATTTTAATCGTTAATGTTTTTATTGGTAATCTGCAGTTGTGTTTTAACTGTTTAAAGTGGAACAAATTTGTGCTCTTTCTTAGATTAACAAAATAATGTGTCTACATTTCACCAACTGATTGTCACTGTTTGAAGGAGAATGTGAAATAATGTTTTGATGTGAATATACAATACCTTATTTATTCAAAATACTACACTGGAATACCCATGAGACATAGAAATTAGAATAAATACTGACATAACTGCCTCAAATTTGTGTTTTCTATACTTGTGTTAATGATAAAGAAAGGCCTTTAAACCAGTTGTGGTTTTGCACTTACTGTACTGGCTAAAAATAGGTGAATACACATAGTGAAAAGGCATTAAATGCAAAGCTTTAAATACATAAGTAAGCTATTTTATATTTTTACTGATGGCTGTAAGGTCAGAGTAATATCAGGGCATAATTAAAACCAAACCAGATGCTAATATTCTACTTTGTTAAAGTGGTCTGTCACTGTTTATTAGGCTTTTTGTCTGTTTTTTTTTTCTGTCTTATGGTATCAACGCACTGAGTATTAAATGCACTTAGTTTTCGCTGCCAATCCGAGCAGAGATGAAACACTGATTTCCTGAGCATGGTCATGAGTACAGGGGTCATCAGTCTGCCTGATGTCGTTTGAGTGCACAGAGAATTCTGCCCACTGGAGGCCCAGCTCCCCCCCACTCCTCTTGGAACATGATGATTTCACACTCCTGTTGTGAAAAGCTTGTTTTTCCTGTGTGCGTGTGTGTGTGTGTACGTGTGTGGCTTTGTGTGTGACAAACACATGGTTTTCTGCGAGGAGAGGTCACTGAAGACACACAAAAGAGACGGGGCCTTGTTTGTAATTCTGAAAATATCTTACTGTCCCGGCATGACTCTCAATCAGTCAGCTCTGACTTTTAACTGACTACAGACAGATAAAACAGTCAAGCATTCTTATAATTCAAACTATTTTAAGCTTATATCTGTTTTCACATGTATTTCAATATTCATATGCACACACATGTGGTCTTGCATATATCCCCTTGTGCAGTGTTGCAAAAAGCATACATTTTCTCACTGGAATAACATGAATTAGCAAATACAATAAAATTCTTGAATATCTGGAATGAAAAGTGCAGAATACACTGGTTACTCTACATTATTTTAAACAAATGTAAGTGCCTGATTAAATCACTCAATACACATGCACTTATAATCCTAATTGAACAGAATAACAGGATTACAAGCTTATTAGTTTAGAAAGATGTCAAAACTTTGTCAGTTTGGTTTGTCACAGAAATTTTTTAAGTAACCAAATGAACATCATTACACAAAACACTTTCTTCTCTCCAACCAGAGCTGAAATTCTGGAGGAAGGCGTCAATATTAAGTTGACCACGTTTCTCTGGAAAAATTGGAAAATGAATAGAAGCTTTACACAGCTAGGCAGCAAACAAAATGCATCTTACATGGTGAATCAGCAATGCGTGATTATCTGAACAGTGACATTGATTCTAGTTGTGGCTCAGTCTCTCGTGAGGACCCCATGCTCTTTGGGATACCAAGACAAGTTGTTCCTCTTCTAATCATCTGTGACAGTTTAGTTAGAGACGCTCAGATGACCAGATATTTTACCAGGAAAAAAGCAAGAGGGGAATCCTTTAAGTCAAGCTCTAGACCTTATAGTCGAAGATGTCTGAATTTAATTTGATTATGTGGAAGATGCCACTAATGTCTTATAAACACCAAGCTTTCTTTTCAACGACTGTCACTACATTAGCAGGAGAAAGGGTCATGGGTTACTATATGACCTTTGTCTAAGTATGTCTTACACATAATTTGTTGTAGATTTTTTGAAAAGAATAATAATGATGAGATGCATGTCCATCATTTTCAATTGACCAAAAATATAAATACTGTATATTTAAAAAAAGAAAAAAAAGAAAAATGGTTCTCTTGAGAGTAATATTTTCAATTATTGTTTGTGTTTTTTAATCCATAACGATTGAGTGCTATCTTTTGTGACTTCCAAATGAAATTTATCCTAACACTTCCTAAGTGATTTATTGCCATTTATTACAATGTTATCCTCTGCACTTTGCATTTTTCAGTGAAAATC
>JAPQRQ010000022.1:14805140-14816649 GCA_037367365.1 Apogon talboti | reverse complement strand
TCCTAACACTTCCTAAGTGATTTATTGCCATTTATTACAATGTTATCCTCTGCACTTTGCATTTTTCAGTGAAAATCAAGTATTTTCCTGTATTTAATTTACAGATCATGGAGCTGCTCATAAAAGCTCAGAGTAAAGTCAAAGGTTATTATGTGAGAACAGAGAAAAAACTGAAGAAAAGTAAGTTTTAATAAATAAATAACTATCTGTAAAAACAATCCAATTATAGGAGTTTTATTGGTGAACTAATGTTTCAGAAGATGATGGTGTTTCCATGTTCACTACAGAGCCTCTGAACGTCCAAATGGATCATATCTGATGACCATGAAAAGCTGAGAAACTGCATTTTACGTCAATTATTTCATTGTATTTTTAGGATTAGTGGTTCAAAAGTTATTAAATGTTTTAGATCAGTGGGTATTGGTCGGCGGCAGCTGGAAAGAGCAAAGACTGCACCACACATTCTTAGTCTTGTGGGCATTTGAACTTAGATGAACAAACAGGAAAATCCCGAGTTCCTTCCAGATTACTTGAAGAGATGTCCCTGAGTCCCCTGTCCTGAAATGTTCACACGACGTGAAAGACACAGCTGAGGTGAATTTTTATTTCTTGTCTGTGAAAAATGCAAACACCACAAAAACATAACACCAGGAATTATATCTGGGTCTTTGTGTTAACCACTGAATCCCACCAGCCTCTTTAACAGCTTAAACTGTTTTATGCTACTTACATTTGACCACCATTTGTCGATCATGTAATACATTTTCCAAGGTAGATTATCAGGGAGACAACAGACCAATATGTTTGACAGAATGTGAAGTTTTCTGAGGGCTCTTTAGTAATTAGATTATCTTAACATGTGCTGTGCGTTTCCCTTTTGAAACCTCCACGTCCATGTATCTTGTCTCATCATATACCAAACTGTTAAACTTTTATGAGCCACATTAACAGCTTTGTGGAAATTCATTTTTCAGATAATTTGGTGGGTTTATATGGTTTATTAGGATTAAGGAATGGGAGAATATCTCCAGCCATAAATAAACGGCAATTGGCTCAGTTTTTATTAAAATTTTATAGATGAGTTTTCACAGGACAGACTCTTTATCTCTATGACTTTAGATATCTGACACATCATCTACTATTATAGCAGCCTGAGTGCTTTCATATCGTACTGCAGGTTTGGGTCTAGTGTAGACTATGCTCTGCTATCATGAGGTTTAAAGAACAAATGCATGTAAATTTACATCTAGAAATGTATTTTAAATGTGTGCATTTTTCAACTAAATGGAAGTGTTATGTTTTAGCTTTGAAATAAACAGCACATGCAGACGATTCTCTGTTCTCTTAGTCAGTATAATAGATCTTTTCAATCATAGGTGCCATGTGACTTGGTGTCTGTAAGCTCTTTGTGACGCCTCCTGCTTTTTTAAGCATCTGTGTCCAGCTTCAGCAGAGATAGACGTTATGGTTGCAGAGAGCACCTAATGGAAAGGCAGGATTCGGTCACAGATGGAGGGTCAAGTGATTTCCCTTCTCTGGAAGGATCTTTCAGATGGTTGTGGTGAGACTAATTGTGATAGCATGCAAAATGGAGGCATTACTTTTATCTTCATTAACAAAGAAGCTTTTTCTTTTTCTGTTACTTTTTTTCAAGATTTGTCTACTCTTGCTGCAGTTTGATTCACGCAAAAATGTCTTGTGTTCTTTTAGACTCGTGGTGAATTGTGACCTGGTCACTGGTTTGGTGTGTTTCAGGCTGAATAATGAACACAGCCTATTTTATTTGAGAAACTTGTTTTATCCTGATTCTCAAACTGGATGTTGGGTAACACTTGCTACTGTTAAAGGTTTTATTTGTTAATAATTCTATTGCAAGACTGTTACTTTTTCACTGCAGACTGCGTGCTTCACAAATTAGTAAAACTATATGTACTGCAGTTTTACCCACACCACTTTACAGTAAAATGCTATTTTTTATTTATCAGATACTGTGTCATTGCAGTACAACACTTTCAAAATCGGACTCAGAATGAACTTTACATTTTCACATACAAGGAATTTGTCTTGGTGTATTGGAGAAAAATAATATTAATATCAATCAACATTGAACAAAGATACACACAGTAATAAAATATGTACAAAAACGCAATAGTGGCAGAGGAACATACAGTTAAATATTGTATATTATGGAATTAAAATCCAACAAGAAATACAATCAGTAAGAGTGTGAAAAATATATTAAATATTCAATCAGATCATAATACAGTATGTGTTGTGCAATTTCAGTGGATAATTTTCCAAGGATGTAAAATGTGGTCAATCTGCACAATTATTAAAACAAGAGACCCCCCACATTTGAACTATATGTTGTATTAAACAGGATTATAAGTGATGGAAAATAACATTTTAATAGTTGTAGTGGTTTGTAAACAGTGTCAAAGTGAGTATTGACGTTTATAAGCTAATCTACTCATATTTGTCCTTATTTCCTTTTCTGTGTGCACTGACATTTGGATTATTCCTCCTTCGACAAGAAGCAGAGATAAGTTATGATGTGAGTCCGTCGGTTAAGAATCCACTTCGACACAGGTGCCTTAAAAACAACTTTCGAACACAATGTCATGCTTTACATTATGAGACTTTTAAGAGCCAGTTGTAGGAGACGGGGCAAAGGGATAGTGCTGGTTAAAAGTAATATATGGCTTCAGTTCAGTTAGCGCATCACATTGTGCTTCTTGCTATAAGAGGTCGCGGCCTGTTTCCTGTGCTGCTCTCCCCAGACCTCTGCTGGCAGAGCTGAAACGGCAGAGCCACACTGGTAGGTTGTGTGAGAGGACAAGTGGATTTGGCATGCACATCAGAGCGTGATACCCAAGCATTTTGGTCCTATCACATGCCACACACACTCACACTCACACAAGCACACAAGTACAACACACACACACACACAGAGCATTCTTGGTCGTGTAAAATGGATTGTAACACTGGCCACTGTAATAAAATGATGCCAGCAACCCACAGTATTCCTTTACAGCCAAACTCACTAAAGGTTTCAGTGTCCAGTGATGTTGTTACAACATGAAAAGGAGTTTTAACAGCTGTATTTTTATTTTTTTTTTTACTTTGCAAATAATCTGTCTCCTTCTTGTTTTGTTTGCAGATTTGCACATGGTGAGTGTTTAATGTACTGGACACAGCTTTAATTAATTTACATTTTACATAATTTGACCAATAAATAATGTTCTAACTGGGAAAAAAAGAAAAACAACCCTTCAGTTTGTGCTCTAGTCAAGTCTTTGAAGGGATTTGGAGGAAAGTGACAAATATTATCAAGGACAGATTCCTCCAATATGCCTCTTTACTGATTTAGTCTCAGACATGTTTATGCATGCTTTAGGGAAATCTGTTGATCTGTGATCTTTCTCATTTAGCTGTAAGTGTAACCTGTTTATTGAAAACACAGTGGCAACACAGGGATTACTCTGTAATGATACCCTTTCCTGCACAAACTGACACTAAACCAGGAGCAGCCTTATCTTAGGGACATGGTAGGCGGCCATGACTTGTTATACACCATTTAAAATGTTGCATTATCTCAATGCGTTTGTGGCGGTCGGAGGCGAATCATCAAAGACACGAGATCAGTGGTTGGCTGTGACATGGTACCTTGTTTATGCACAACTCAAAGTAGCAGGCATCTTATTAAACTCTAACGACTCCAACGCCATCCTTACATAAACATACTGTATGTTAACTCTGAAACAAGCCTCTGTTGCCTGTGCACGGAGTATGTGATTCATGTGACGTTAAAACAGGAAGGGCTGCCTGTTTAGTTTTGCATTGTGTTAAACTGAAGACGACAGGTGAGCTCTGCTGTGGGGTGATAAGAGCCCGGGGCCAAACACACAACAGGTTTTGTACCACATTGTTTAGAGAGGATAAAGGAGCCCTATTGCACGTCTTCTGGGGACACTGAAGAGACAGCAGCCATCATCAGCGCTTTGTCATGCGCCTTGAATTTTATACTTATTTGTTCCCAGTTACTTCCTGCCTTTAAAGTGTGAGATTGTGCTTATTTTCGTACTCCAAGTCGTGTGCTACACTGTCTGTCTTTTGTCCACTATTTCTGTTCGTCATCCTCTTGGCCCCTGGTGATCCACCTAAATTTGCAGCCTCGGTCTTCCTTCCCCAGACTTCTATCTACAAGTGTCACATCACTACTTTGCACTGCTTGTGCCAAGTGAAGGTGTTATTTAGGATACACAGAATTCACACTATAATCAGCAGTGACAGGATGTCACCCACTCTGCCACAGATCAACCCCCAGCCCACTGCTTCCACCCCTGCACCCACCTGCACCCGTCCAGATGAGTCTGCCTGTTGGTGTGATGTCACCCGCACACACCACTCATTTCCACAGACTTGTGCTCTCTGCAGAACGGATCAGCCACTTGATGGTGTTGCAACAAGGTGGTAACATTTCCCCTTCTCCTCAGCTAAGCCTAATATAACTGTGATGCTTTCTCCGTTTTACCAGTTTTAGCATCTTGAGGTTTGTTCTTAGGTGTCTTGGTCCAGTTTGTCCTCCCTCTCCTACCTTTGACCTTCTTGAAAGTCCAGAGAGACTTTCCTCCTCTGACGGGCCTTTGACGGTGTTTGATCACTGGTTGAGTTATAGACTTTTCCACAACTCATAACTCAGACTCTAGAGTCAGATGTCTACACAACATATGTTGTTGTTCCTTTCTTCTACCACACATTGTGTGAAGAGGGTTCTACAAAGGAATGAGTGAGGTTGTTGAACATACTGTGCTCTAAACAGTGGTTTGTACATTTCCTTCCTGCTTCTTATTTAATTTGGGTGATTTCGGAGGTCTGAATAGGGAAGTGATCACCGTACTGGTGTGGTGTGGTAGCAGAGTGTCAGAGTGTGTGTCAGTGTGTGTCAGTCCTATGTTTGAGGCTGACCAGTGACATTTGTTGTACATTCAATGCTTATCTTTGCTGTCTTTCTGAAGGCAAAAATATCCCAAAATGTTTCAAGTTTTTTTTACTAAATGTTTGCATTTCCATCCCTTTCATCTTCTTGGCCACACAGATTCATCTCTCCTGGGCACAAAACCTCGGCTGTAAAGGATGATTTCAGAACCGGCCTGCAGTGTAAGGCTGTGTAAAATGGGTTCCTCTGTTGTTCTTTTAAGGATTTATTACATTTTCCAAACCAGCTGCCTTTCCTTTGCATCACTTTATTTTATTATACCACTGTGTTTCTTAAATGCATTGTATACAACCATATCAGCTAGGTGGAGACTGGACAGTGGGAGTTGAAACAAGGTTCAAATGTAGACTAACTCTTTCCAAATGAGGGTGAGGAATGCCTGTGTTCCTGCTTCCCTTTTAACCAAATATCACTTTGTCAGACCCTGAATGCCTGTTTAGAGCTTCTCTCTGTGCCACACGTAACAAGATGAATATCTAAAGCTACCTTTCCTGAATCAAAGTTACAACTCAAAGTAAGCTTGTCACTGGTCTCTGCCTGTGAATGTATTTTATATGCGTTCTTTATCATGATAACATAATTCCCACAAGGAAGTGATTACATTTTTGGGTAACGCTAAGCAGATGTGAAAACGTCTCAACGAGTAAAAACCAGTGATGTAAGTGCAGAACTTGTCACTGTTAAAGCCGAGTGCTGCACATGCAGAAACTGTCACAAATGGACATGCTGCCCTCTGGATTGACATTGTATTGAAAATATGGCCATTCTCATATCAGTGAAAAAATAAGGCCTTAAAAACTTCTGTCTTCTAACATTTGAGCAGTAGTTTATCATCATTGCTATATTACACACAGAGATTTTGCATTCAATATATTCTCAAAATTACCACAAATGAGACCAGCCACCATAGAAGGAAAACAGCTGGAGGTTTATCTATGTAACAGTGCAGATGTAAGATTATATATAAACAGCTGCTTGTCAACAAAGAACAGAACTTGCCTGTGGCTTTAGTTTTTGTTTTTTTTTGTTTTTTTTTTTAAGCTTTTTCAGCTTTAATATGATGAAAACGGAAAATGCTTCATGAAGCCACTGAATTAGTTGATGTTTAAAGATCAGGGACTCCAGAGGAAAGTGTATGGACTGATTTACTGCTGTTCTCTGGGTTGGTTAAAGATCTAAGCTGCTGTATATATGTTACCTTTGGGTTTTATGTTTAACTGCCTATCAATTTCCAGTTGAAGATGAAAATAAACAATGAGGACTACTAACAGAACAAGTCGCAAAATAAAGGAGAAACCAATACAAAGTGTCTCATATGATTTTTTTTTTTTTTTAGATTAAAATAAAATCCTTATGATCTGCTGTCGCATTTTTAGGGGGTCTCAGTTAGATGTTAGGGCAGTGTTTTTTTCCCCCAGAATAGCTTCTGTCCACCTCTACTTTAACCAGTTCTACTAGTTCTGATGGCAGTCAGTCTAAAGCTGTTGGACAAAAATCTCCCATATGTTCAACTGAATTGAAATCTGTTTCTGCTTCATACTCATCCTGAATGAACTGGATTTTACGACACAAATGATAAAATACATAACCTTAATATGTTATATTTAATTCATAATTCATGACTTGTTTTACTGCAGCTTCCACTAAATCCTACTGGAAGATAAAACACTGGTAAAATTTTAGTAAAAAAATATTATTTATACACACTTAATGCCTGAACTTCTCTCCTTTTCCTCCTTTGTTCAGCTCTAAAAAGATAAAACCTAAATTGGCAATGCCTCTCATCAAAGATGTTTTCTCTTTGTGCGGCTCAGTGTGAATAACTAAACATTGTGTATAGAGAAAATACATGTAGATAGGAGAGGGAAAAAGTGTTCACCTACAAGCAAAAAAGAAACTTTGGTAATTGCCATAACACAAATAATGAGAGGCTATGTAGGAAAGTGTTTGAAGAGCGGTCCTGATCAAGATAAGATTGGAGACTTTATCATGAGAGAGGAGGTGTTTTTCTGTCTGCTGCAGCTGAGAGGAAACTTAAGTGACAGAGTTACTTATATGAGCCAGACGCTGAGCTGAACCCTGCAGAATAAAGCAGGATAAATACAGTTTAGGCTGTGACGAGGGCTGATTCAGATGCCAGTCCAGGTCAGAGAGTCTTTCAGTGCAATAACATAATGCACATTTAAGACTGTAAAACTGTGGTTAGAAGCAAGATAAGGTCATGTGAATGTGTCCGACCTGGATTCTGACATATTTTTAAGTAGGCTAATAATGAACTGATGGAAGTGTGCAGCAGTAGACGCCCACTAGTGGACATGATAGCACCAAGTTTATGACATCTCCTTACCCCTGCAATACTTTTATAAGACTGTAAGCCTTGAATATTAACTCAGATTTAAAGATACTGCAAGATTGAAACTTGCTTATTAAAGTAAAACTACTTCAAACTGGGGAAAAAAAAACTTTTTAGAATAAGGCTGATATTTTCAGCAGAGCTAAAGATTTGATTATTTCACTGCAAGCAAAGTAATTGTGAATTTAAGCATATAGTGGTAGAAACAACTGTACAATAAAGTGTGATTAATGAAAAAAACTGTGATTTTCTTTATTTTTGACTATTTCATTGAACTATGAAGTTGTTTTTTATTTTATAAATGTTCTGTCTCCCGCGTGTCAGGAGTGGAAATCAGGCAAATCATTTTGGATGGAAATGTAACAGCAGATTATAGATCAATAAACTTAAAATAAGGGAAAATAAATGAAAATATTTATAGTACCAGTATTTTAGTCTGAAAAAATCACGTCACATATAAATCCATGAAAGTATGAAAAAAAAATGGAAGGTGCCATTGAGGTGTAATTATGAACAGATGCATAACATATGAAAACGAGGTTAATAATGATTAAAACAACAGGGACAGGTCCTGGTTGAAGACCGGTGATATTTGTAGGGGATTATTTGCTTTATGTGCGTGGCTGTGATTTCAGACACATACCTGCTGCAGCCTGTTGGCCTCAGCAGACGCGCACATGGGCTGGGATGTTTGGTTAAAAAACACATTGTATGCTTTCCATAAGAGAAATGTGCTATTGTTTGGATTTCACATGATTGATGCTTGACTTAATCCAGTGCTCTTTGCGCCTTCCCAGGAGGGTGAGGCTGTCTCTTTGTGCCTCTCTGTCCCATGTGAAGCAAACCAAAGCGGGAGAGTGAGGGTCATAGCTATTCGGCAGGGTACCAGATCCTTCCCACCGGCACATCTGCATGTGAAATCGCCATTTCACCCCTCCACACTCCCTAATTGTTGCTAAAATTATTTGTGAAATTGCCTTCCACCAGGAGTGTTTTCCACGGCAATTGTCACACAATTTTATATGCACGGTGGGCCCACAGAGTTGACACATGCACCTCTTCTTTTCTGCCATATGTGCTCTTTTTATTAGAGTTTAATAGTAGCGCATTATTTTTCAACAATTACCTCTAAGCAATTACTCTTGTGTGTACTCCGGGGCAAGTCAACCTGTTGTCATCAATAGCGGGTCGATCCAAATGTTGTAATTACCACAAAAGCTATAGGAGCGATTTAGATGCTCATGTTGCGCATATTTAGTTAATAGAAAGGTTAACAAGCCAAACGCGTCTTATAGGCGAACCTCCGCAGAGCTGGACCGCTTTTTTTTTCTTTTTTTTTTTGCGCCTCTTTCACAGAGAGCACATCATCAATTCCCGACTCAAGTTATTTTGGCCCCATGAATTTTATCCAGACGCAGTGATGCACGTGAACCCAGGAAGCGCTCTAAGTTTTGTTTAAGATGTTTACGCGGCTGGAGTTTTATTTTTGAGGTGTTGAGTCAGGTTATTTTCAATATTGTCAAAATATGATAAGTGGATTATGAGTGCAATTATATTCAAATAGAATTACGGGTAAATCATATAAGAAATAAATTTACTATCATGGCTTTTTCTGTTCGACTTTTACGCATTTGGTGATGCTGTGGTGCATGGTCATTTAGAGTTTATTGTGTGTTATTTTTAAGAAAGAAAGAAAGGACTGCATCCATTTAAAAGCCTTATTTTTCGCATGTCTATAGAGTCACTGTTATAGAAGCGGACACTTTCTGAAAAGACAGAATTTAGAATAGCACTTAGATATGATATTTTGCACCGGTTCGGTGTTGGGATTTAAGAGGGAGGCAGCAGTGAATTAAAAGTGAAATGTGTTGCTCTGATTGGTCGGCTGGCTCCTGGCTAAACCCACTCTCTTTCATCCATAAAAGAAAGGCCAGGGAGCCTATGGGAGCGCTCGGCTGTCTCCTCTTACGACATGCACCAAAGTTGGCCACTTAAACTACTTCCAGCCAGCTAGCAGACATTATACTGAACCCAAACGACACCCAGGGAAAAGAATAACAGTGTATTTTCCAACTCTAATACAATTAACTTCCTGTGCAACACATCCATTTTTGCAGACGTCCCTGTTTGAAGCGGGTAGTATTTTTTATTTGTTGTTGCCGTTTTTTTTTTATTTTTTATTTTTTATTTTTTGCACCACTTATTTTCCCCCGGTGGACGGGCTTGTCCAGTTTCATCGCCTGGGATTGGGATTTGACAGCACACCGAGCAGCTTCTTGCAGCATTTTTGAAGACATTCCGGTTTTTTGACTTGGACTTTGTGAGATTTAGCAGGTTCCGAGAGTCTGACTCGGCGTGTTGAGTAGCTACATGATGGCTACTTTACCAGGAACAGTGCCTCGGATGGTGCGCCCTGCGCCAGGCCAGAACTACCCCCGAACCGGCTTCCCTTTGGAAGGTAAGAAAGACAACATCTGTCCGAACTAGTGCTGTGATAAAACGCATCAGTGCACCTCTGTGTCAGTTTGTAGACTGATATTCACACCGAGCGCAGTCTGTTTCTGACGACATGCTGGGAAATAAAAAGGTGGGTGAGCAAATACGACCTCCAGTCAGACACGATTAAAGTTAACAAGCTCCAGTCTGACCACATTTCATTTAATATTTCAGAAATGCATGCTTATTTTGCATATTTTCCAGAAGCTTATCATCACGTGTTTGCTTGCAGTTCAACATTAGAATATTTTTTGTGCATTTGTGTGATATAATTTTATTTATTTGTAATTGAATTGTTTACAGGCTGAAACCCGTGAGTTAAAATGATACATTTATGAATGGAATGATTTCATTTAATCATTTATTTCTCTCTAATGTTATTTTTTTTAATATGTGACATGTGAATCCTGAAAATACAGTGGTGATAATACTAATAATAATAACAACAATAATAATAATAATCATGGGCCTCTGAGGAAAAATACGCTCTGCAAATCATCCTACATGCTAAAATTGCATCTAACATAATAAATTATAAGACCAAACAAGCAGGTTTTTTCTGCATTATTGTTACTATTTAATTGTGTAGCTTTTGCACAAAAAAGCAATCTAATTGGTAATTTATTTTTTTCAACTACGACGCCCACACTCAAGTTCTGTGAACATATGGGCGGAAAAAGATCACTTTGTATTTGCATGCATTTATGGAAACAGTTTTCCCATTACACCCAGTTCGTGCTCAAGTGCCCTGGACTGAAATGCACAAAACCACGTAGCTTGCAAGTTACTCAAGCTCCGGGATTTGTTCAAGTGTCCTGCTGCTGGAAGTGGCAATAATACACACAGCAAAGAGATGGCTCAAAGGATCACATCAATATTTGTACAGCATGACTAGGAATAATCAAGGTGGGAAGTGTCACCCTCTTTAGGTTCTCTTGAATGTGAAATTGGACGCTCAAGTGCCTCGGATGCATCCTGTGAGCCAGACATGACGCGGGATGAATTTGGCACGACGCTCTCTTGAAAATGTATAATATGATAATGTGCGTAAACTGCGTCCCATTAAAAGCCAGTAACACAGCAAACACGGCACCGTTTGATTTTATCACAGGCCAAAATTGTAGCCTCATCTCCCTCCACGGGGACGTTTAAGCGCTTAAATGAGGATAAGGAAGGATGTGTTGTTTATGTGTTGTTGTTGTTGAGACTTTTATTGTTATTGGTGCAGTATCGACCCCCCTGGGCCAGGGTAGGGTGAACCAGCTTGGCGGCGTGTTCATCAACGGGAGGCCCCTGCCAAATCACATCCGACACAAGATAGTGGAGATGGCCCACCACGGCATCCGACCCTGTGTAATCTCGCGACAACTGCGAGTTTCTCACGGCTGCGTCTCCAAGATCCTCTGCCGGTACCAAGAGACCGGCTCGATCCGTCCGGGGGCTATAGGAGGCAGCAAGCCCAGGGTGAGTGGGATCCATGAACGGGGTGGTTTGTGTCACGGCAGCACGTGGAAGGGGGTCAGATGGGCGACAAAGGGGGGCACGAGCTCTGTGACACCTGAGTGAGCCCAGTAGGATGCGGAGATCATTGGACCTGCATTTAACAAAAAGGTGTCTCGAAATAAAAAATATTAATAATAATAATAATAATAATAATAATA